>JAVJIF010014015.1:0-84204 GCA_038442645.1 Agave tequilana
TGCTCTCTGTTCCAGAGGTTCGGTCGACCGGGCGGTCGACCGATGGCTCAACGGTCTGAAATATGACCGTTGGCCGGTCGACCGGGCGGTCGACCGTCAGTTCTGTCAGACCCCAACGGCTAGTTTTTCTACCCCTATAAATTTGGGGGTTTGAGCATTGTTTTTGAATAGGATTTCTGGTGGACTTTGAGCCAGTTTTTCCCACTTCTTTAAAAGAGTTTTCTCCACTAAATTGAGAGCTAATACTTCCAATCAAAAGGGGAGTTTTTATCAAGAGTGTTAAAAGAGATTTCTTTGAGTTTTCCTCCACCATCTCTTTCCTTGTTTTCTCACACAACACTTAAGCTATCCATTGTTATATCTACCTATAGGGATTTGTTGTGAGAGGATTTTAGGTGATCAAGAGTTGTGATCACCAAAGTTCATCTTTGTTCTTTGAGGAGGCGGACGAGTGCGTTCGCGGTTGTTTCGAGTTCGTGTGTGAACTCTTTGTTTGAGGTGCGGCCTCGGCGAGCCGGTGGGCTTGCGGTGTGTACGGGCTAGAGAGTCCGAGCTTGTAGGTGTTGCGGCACCGAGGAGTGATCCATTGGGATCGATTATAGTGTAAATCCTTCGTGTGTCGAAGGCGGGGATATAGAGCAAGTGTGCTCGAACCTCGAAAAAAACCCTTGTGTTTGCGATTGCTCACACTCTCTCTTTTTGTCTCTTGTTTATATCTTGCATGCTTCTATTGTGTTTATCTTTACATGCTTGATATATATTGTGTGCTTATTTGATATACATGCTTGGATTGTTTGCTAACACTTGTATTTAACCAAGAGAGCCAACGCGACACCTCAACCTTTATCTAAGGGAATCTAGAGGAGTTTGTCCAGAGCCCTTCATGGGGAATTCGGCAACACTCTTGTGTTATACGTAGTGTTTAGTGTAAGAGTTTAGTTTAGGTCATAATAGTTTTTACTTCCGCATTATTTGGGCATTAAGTGACCTTTAGATTATCCATCACCTATTCACCCCCTCTAGGTGATTCTACAATTGGTATCAGAGCCAAGTGCTCTGAATTTGGGTCTTACAACCTAGAGTTAAGATCCTCATTTTTAGGCTAATCACAATATTTGTACACACACCATGGACTTTATGTCACCACCCACTTTTGACATTCTTAACATCCAAATTTGGAAGGTTAAGATGTCTTGTGTACCTCAAAGCCCTAGGCATTCATGTTTATCTTGCCATCACTAAAAATTCATATTGTTTAAATGGCAATAATTTGAGGCTAATGCAAAAACCCTTTATGCTTTGAAGAGTACCCTAGATGATGTTTATTTATTTAGGATTGCTAACATTGATTCGGCTTTTGTGTAGCTTGGAACACCCTCACCTCCCTTGGCGAAAATGAACAATACTATGCGGGGAGCGATTCAGATGTTGGAAGTGACGTCTCCAACAAGTGCTATATGATCCAAGGGGATAACCCCCTTGAGGTAAATACCGAATCCGAGTTAGATGATGAAGACATGTCATATGATGAACTTAGCACTTTTGTCAACTCCTTCTTGAGAAATATGACATGATTAAGAAAGAAAATAAAAATTTGAAAAAGAAATTTGATTGCATGCATAAGGAAAATAATTCTTTCAAAAATATATTGCATGTTTAGAAAAAGAAAAAGAAGATTTGAAAAATGAAAATGTTTCCTTGCTTTCTAAATTAAATACTCTTTGTGAAGGAAACACTAGTTTGAAAAATAAAATTGTTTTGATGGAAAAAACAAAAGGAAATTGCTTTTCAAGAAAACACTACTTTGAAAAGAAAAATTTTTGAAAAAGAAAAAGAAATAGTTTCTAAAAAGAAAAAGACTTTTGATCATGCTTTACATGCCACCACCTCTATTGATCAAAATGAAGTTAAATTTTTGAAAAAGAAAATTGATTGTTTGAGCTCTACCTTGAGGTCATGTGCATTTATCACTCTAGATTGGAATCCTTGTTTTAAAAGAAACAAGTTTCACACATTCATGCATATCATCATCATGCATATGCTTATATTGCACGTCACGATCATACACATACACATAAGCATCCTAAGGTGTACAATGTACACATTGTGGCCGCAAAGGCCATTTAGCAAAGTTCTGTTATGATAAGATAAATGTTTTAAATTTTGCTAAGAAAAATGTTTGGGTCCCTTATAAGACTAACCCTCAAGGACCCAAAAGAAAATGGGTACCAAACCCCCACCTTGTGTTTTTGATGTAGGTGAGGGCTCTCACACGACGTGAGAGAGATGTTGCCTTGATGGTGGATGCGCATGGACTTGATGGACACATTTATAGATGCATCGCTATCAAGGAGTTTTGGTGGGACGACCACCATGTTTGGAGTTTTGAACATAGTTCCTTAGTTGGTAAATATTTTTAAACTCTTAGTTTTTTACATGCTTATTCATTTTTGACATCATATAGCATGTTCATGTTTTTTTTGTGTGTGCTTCATGTGGTAAATACTAGTTTAAATGTAGTTTTTATCAAAACTTGTATTTATACATGTACAAATAGTGAGAACAAATTGATTCATATATGTTTGCACTTCATGCTCATTTGTACCCACTATATGCACATGTATAGCCTAGTTTTGATGATTTCCTCATTTACACTTGTTTTGCCAATTTTCGTGTTTTTACTTCATGTATAATACATTTTTATTCAAATCTAATAAATATACATGTATATCCTTTTTGAGTCTCTTGCCTTCATACAAATACTATTAATAGACTCGTTTTATGTTTGGGATATGTATGCATATTTTTAGATTTAGATAAATCATACATATACCTAGAAGTTTATTGTTTTTAATGAAAAATAAATTTTCATGTTTTGTTTGATAAAATAAATAATTTGTTCTGATCATTTTGAGCCTTAATGACTATTTTCATGAAAATACTATATACATGATTCTTGTACACTCATACTTCATTTGTTTTGTCATGACTTTAATTCATGAACACTTTTATGAACTTAATCGATTTTGAGTGTCATCTCTTGTGTATTTGGTATGATTCATGAAATACATATGATTTGGTTTCATGTTTTTGAAGGATCTTTAACTAGTTTTTCAAAAATTAATTTAACTAGTTATTTATTCTTTAATGTTTATGAGATGTACATATGATCCTATTATTGTTTCAATTGGTATCATTGAATCGTTTCAATTGGTATCAATTTGACTCTATTTTTGTAAACTCATATTTTTGTTTTCTTATATATGTATGTATCAATTTCATTTGGTATACTCATTTTTCATACATATATATGAGTTAGTTGTGCTTGAGTTAAAATTGTTTTACATGTTTAAAGCACAAAGCTGTTTTTGATAAGAAAATAAAAATTTTAAGAAAAATTCTCAAGATTTATTTTATTGAGAAAATTCAAAATTTTTGTTTTTGAAGAAAAATTCAAATTTTTGATTTGTATTGCCTATATGCAATGAGAGCTTAACATCTCTTCTACATATAGATTCATGTTGAGTGTATGTATATTGAGGAGCTTGACAACTCTTCTTTATGTGATACACGTGTGTAGGGGGAGCTTCACATCTCCTCTTATGCATTACATATTATACGTTATGTGAATTAGGGCTTGTCATCCCTCTTTCATGTAATGTATATGTGTAGGGAAGTTACTTTACCGTCTTCCTCTTCATGAATGTATATCGCATATAACCTTTTATTGACTTATTTGTTTACCCTTTCATTGGTTCCTTGTTTCGGACAAAAAGGGGGAGAAAAATTATTTGATTTTGTTTTTACTTTAACCCCTTTGTTGATGATTGACAAAAAGGGGGAGAAGTATTTGAGATATATGCATGTTTTCCTTACTTAAGGGGGAGAAGTATTTGTTTTCCTTGCTTAAGGGGAGTAGTTTTTATGTTTATGCATATATGTTTTGTTTTGCAAATAGGAGAAAAAGAATTTGATTTGCTTTATGCTTGATTAGCATGTTTATCTCCTAGATTTGCATACATGTTTATGAGCATACATTGCATATTTATTATTTATTTGTTATGCATGAGTTAAGGGGGCTTCTTTGGAGCTTTACTTAATCCATGCATATATAAATTCATGAGTTTTGTCATCATCAAAAAGGGGGAGATTGTTGGCCCAAAGGCCCATCACTCTAGTTTTGATGATGATCAACTCATGTAGTTATAGTACTAATGATCTTGTGTTTAATTAGTGACAGATTTATGATCAAGATCTTAGTAGGTGCATAGCTTCAACAAAGGATTTGAAGTCAAGTTTTGGAGCTAGCACGGTTTGATCCAAGAGCCATTGGATCGTGTTTGGACCAAGTCAAGAAGATGAGAAGGCTTCAAGTGAAGACTTCAAGAAGATGAAGACTTGTGTCTAGGTTTATTTTTATAAGATTTTGTTTTTAGATAAAATGTAAAGGATAGAATAGTTGGTGGATTGCTCAAGTATCATACACACACACTCTTGATTTAGTTTGTTTTAGAAAAGATTTTTCTTTTTGACAAATATCATTTTGGTTTTTGGATTCTAGTTTCATGTTTTTTTTTACCAAAACCATGTTTTGTGCTTAATGTCAAAAACATAGATATTTCACCATGTATGTGTAGTGGATCATATCCATACACTATATACTTTCAAAGTTGTTTAAATATCTTTATTTTGTATTTGGTGAAGTTTTGGAAAAACAAGTTTTGAAAAAATCAAGTTTGGAAAAATACTGTTTTTCATTTGAGCCATTTTTTCCATATTACAAAAATAGTCCAAATTATTTGTAACATGCCTTGATTTTGTGCAAGCATGTTTGTTTATCAAAGCATATTGGTAAAACTATTTTTGTAGATTTTCTGTAATTTTATGGGATTTTATTTCAATCAAAAGACAAAGTTTTTAATCCCTTTATATTTTTGACCTGGCTTCAGCCGGTCGACCGGGCCGGTCGACCGCGTGACGTGCACAGACGTGCACAGGTCTGGCTGGAGGGCCGGGTCGACCGGGACGGTCGACCGTCCAGAGAGATTTGCTCTCTGGAAAGCCTGGTCGACCGGGACGGTCGACCGGCAAAGAGTCTGCTCTCTGTTCCAGAGGTTCGGTCGACCGATGGCTCAACGGTCTGAAATATGACCGTTGGCCGATCGACCGGGCGGTCGACCGTCAGTTCTGTCAGACCCCAACAGCTAGTTTTTCTAGCCCTATAAATTTGGGGTTTGGGCATTGTTTTTGAATAAGATTTCTGGTGGACTTTGAGCCAGTTTTTTCCACTTCTTTAAAGAGTTTTCTCCACTAAATTGAGAGCTAATACTTCCAATCAAAAGGGGAGTTTTTATC
The DNA here is from genome assembly GCA_038442645.1 of Agave tequilana. Lineage (NCBI taxonomy): Eukaryota > Viridiplantae > Streptophyta > Magnoliopsida > Asparagales > Asparagaceae > Agave > Agave tequilana. The sequence goes on from JAVJIF010014015.1 coordinate 5,356, forward strand.
AAGAGTGTTAAAAGAGATTTCTTTGAGTTTTCCTCCACCATCTCTTTCCTCGTTTCTCTCACACAACAGTTGAGCTATCTATTGCTATATCTACCTATAGGGATTTGTTGTGAGAAGATTTTAGGTGATCAAGAGTTGTGATCACCAAAGTTCATCTTTGTTCTTTGAGGAGGCGGACGAGTACGTTCGCGGTTGTTTCGAGTTCGTGTGTGAACTCTTTGTTTGAGGTGCGACCTCGGCGAGCCGGTGGGCTTGCGGTGTGTACGGGCTAGAGAGTCCGAGAACTTGTAGGTGTTGCGGCACCGAGGAGTGATCCATTGGGATCGATTATAGTGTAAATCCTTCGTGTGTCGAAGGCGGGGATGTAGAGCAAGTGTGCTCGAACCTCGAAACAAATCCCTTGTGTTTGCGATTGCTCACTCTCTCTTTTTGTCTCTTATTTATATCTTGCATGCTTCTATTGTGTTTATCTTTACATGCTTGATATATATTGTGTGCTTATTTGATATACATGCTTGGATTGTTTGCTAACACTTGTATTTAATCAAGAGAGCCAACGCGGCACCTCAACCCTTATCTAGGGGAATCTAGAGGAGTTTGTCCAGAGCCCTTCACGGGGAATTCGGCAACACTCTTGTGTTATACGTAGTGTTTAGTGTAAGAGTTTAGTTTAGGTCATAATAGTTTTTACTTCCGCATTATTTGGGCATTAAGTGACCTTTAGATTAGCCATCACCTATTCACCCCACCTCTAGGTGATTCTACATTTTCTTCTTCTACCTTCAACCTGTAGCCAACCACCAGCCATCGTATCCCCTCCCCTAGCACCGCCGGTCCACACCCTGGTGCCACCCCACTCTGGCCAACACCATCTCCTCCACCTCTCTCTCCACTAAACTCCAACATCACCTCCAGCCTCCTCCTTCTTCTTCACCAAACCACCCATAACCACCACTCCACCATCTCCACCACCACCAACACCACCTCAACCACCACCATCTTCGGCAGTCCATTCCCTCCAGCAAAACTCTTCCGTTCTAGCTACTCTTCGCCTTCCGAAACCCAACTCCGATGACTCTCCATTCCACCTCCTACACCTACACTTACACCCCTTCCTACTCCTTCCGCCGGGCAGCCGCCGCCCCTACTCACCGGCGCCGGCTGGTCGGCCACCTGCGCGGCCAGCCCACCTCTCTCCCTTCTTCTCTTTTCTTCTTCTCTTTTCTTTCCTTTTTCTTTCTTTCTTCTCTCCCTCTCTGGTCTGGTTCATCTCTCTCTCTCTCTCTCTCACATTCTTCTCTATCTTTCTGGCTTGTTCTGACTCTCTTTCTCGTTCTTCTTTCTCACTCTCGCTCACCCTGTCTCTCACGCTCTCTCCCCCTGCTATCACTCTATCTCTCTCTACTCTAACTCTCTACTCTGTCTGTCTCTTTCTTTCATTTCTTTCTCTGTCCCTCTCTCTTTCTTTCATTTCTCTGATATTTCTCTCTCGTATGTCCTATGTGATCACTGGAAGCGGAGTTCACAGCGCGTCCAAGTGCCTTTGCGACGCGAGACGCGATCCCCGCGTCCGCATCTAACGTAAAATTCCAACTCCATGTGATGTGACCCTCGCGTCTGTGATATTCGTGTAACATGACCCCCGCATTTACAACCTCCACGTGACACGACCCCCGCGTCCGCGACCCCTGCGTCCATGATCTTATTCTCATTCTCTCTCTCTTCTGTTCCACACACTCTCTCTATATATAATATTTCATATATTGAACGCGTACACACGTTGATTACTTAATTTTCACAATGTATTCCGTGATTTTAGGCGAGTGTTTTCGCTTCTTTCTGGGTTTCCCGTTTCATCGGGTTGATTTGTATTCGTGTAATTGTATAATCGTTGTATCGGTGACATTTTTATTTGTACCGGTGATGTCGTGAATTTGTATTGTATCGGTAGTATGGACTGTATTTTGTATGGGGAATGTTTGTAATAGTATAGGTAAGATATTTATTCCTGTGTTTGGCACTGACACCTGGGTTGAAAGTATTCTGGCTAAAGTTCTCGGGCGCTTTATCCTTCGGGGTACCGTCCGAGAGACCACTCTGCAAGTTATCCAATAGGCTTCGGCCTTGCACCTTTTGTTAGTTTCGTTGTAGCTTTGCGGGGTGGTTGCCAATTCTGGATGACGGTATCACGTTATTATTATTATATGCGTTGTTTGATACTAACATTCTCTATAGATACTTACTCAGCCTACAGGCTTACCACTTCTTGATTTTTCTATAGCTTTAGGGTTTAACCTCTCTGAGGTTTTTAAAGTCCTCTGGACTTTCTAACTACGTATGGAAGGCAGCTTAGCACTCAGCATTTTATCACTAAACACGCCTATACAAAACTTTGCTAGATTTTAGACTCGCATCGTGTAAACACCCCTTTCTTGGAATACGTACTTAGAGACATATTCAAATTTTTTTATCACATTTTCGATATACTTTCTGTATTGTTTTGTTTTATGATTATTTATGTTATTGTTTTGCATTGGATCCAAATTCGTGGACTCGGAATCAGCTTTAGTCTGAACGGGGACCGATCCTAATGTATTACTCAATTTGGTCTTCTCGATAGTCAGATTTGACCGATTTCAGTCTCAAATATAATTTTTCAATATTCTAGATTTTCATGATTTTTTAGAATTTTTCCGAATTAAATTGTAAAATCTTCAAAATCGTTGTCGACCTGTATCGGTAGTCGATTCTAGAATTTTTAATTTATAAACGAGTTAAATTTCTAAAATCTGCTTACACATTATTTTTTAGAATCATATTTTTTATCTTAGTGCATTTTTAAATTTTTTTCTGAATTTATCAAAATTCGGCCGGATTTGGTGTCCACCAGTATCGCTAGTACATTCTAAGATTTTTATTTTGAAAACGGGATTGAATTTCTGAAATCAGATTTCACCATATATTTAAAATAATATTTACTATTTTTGAGAATTTTTGGAGACCTTTCCGAGTTACTCTATTTTCTGACATTTTTGATATTGTCGGTGTTTTTTCTGGATTTGGAGTCTTATCTAGATAACTTTCTTTTCTATTTTCTTTCTTTCTCCTTTTATTTTAAACCATTCCTTTTTCCTCTATTTTTCTATTCTTTTCTTTTTCTTTTCCCCTCCTTTTCTCCTCCATACAAATAAACCCCCAAATTTATATTTCCTCTTCTTTTTTTTTCCTTCTTCCCTGACCAACACCAGCGCAGCCCAGCCTCCTTCTTCCCCCTCCAAATTCCCTTTAATTCCTCCATTTTTCTCACATCCTCTCTCCAAGTCTCTCTCTCAATCTCCCACTATCTTTCTTTCCTTCTTTAATTCCTCTTTCCCTTTCTTCAATCTCCCTCTCCCTTTCTCCCCCTACCACCATCAGTCATACTCCAGCCTAGATTCATGCCAGCGGTGGCTCCACCAAGATCCGGCGCTACCCAAGCTCCTCCTCCCACTTCCTCTCCTCCAATTTCACCCCCAACTAACACCACAATCTCCTCCTCCTCCTCCATCTACTCTACCAATCACCACCTATTCCACCACCATCTTCAACATTTACACCACCACAACACGTTTACTTCCTCCACCCTCTCCACCATCTACATCTCTATCTCCACCCTTAAACTGCCACCATCTCATCACATCACCACCATCTACACAACCACACCACCACCATCAACCCCTTTTCCCTCTCTCTCTTCTCCTTGGACTGGCCGGTGGCCACCCCTGGTCACGGCGGCCGACGTCGCCCTAGGCGCCGCCTGGGCCCAGCCTGTCCCAGGCCCTGGGTTAGCCAGGCCACGACCACTAAGTCGTGGTCTACTGCCAACCCCCTCCCTCCTCTCTCTTTCTTTGTTTCCCTCTCTCTCCTCTTTCTCTCTCTAGATCTCTCTTTCTCTCTCCCCTAGCCAGAGCAAGCCAGGCCATGGCCTGCCCCTCTCTCCCCCAGTTCTCTCTCACTCTCCCACTCTCAATTTCTCTCTAGCTCTCCCTATCTCTATCGCTGTCTTCCTCTCTTGATTCTCTCTCCTCTCTGTTATTCTATATATATATATTAATATATATTGGTAGTGTGCACGTATTCTTGGGATTCCAGATTTTCACAGAGTTTTTTCAGAGATTTAGATTAGTGTTCTCGCTTTGGGTTTTCTCACTTCGACGGGCGATTTGTATTATATGTAATATGCATCTATATTGGTGGATTTGTAACTATATCGTGGACGTATAGATTTGTACCCGTGTTGTGTATTGTACTAGTGTGTTATGTTGTATCAGCGTAGGTGTGTATACGTATTCTATGAACATGTATCTATATCAGCGTGACGAATGCTTATACTAGGGTAGTTTGCTTCCTGTACATATACACAATCTGTGATGTGCTTTATTACTGCTTTATATTCTGCGTGGCCAACCCTTCGTGATCATTTAGCCTCTGAGCTCTCTACTCGACCTCCGGGCCCTATTTGCCCCGGGATCCACACTCAGTCTCCGGGCTCACCAGTCCGCGGTAGTCTAGTTATTATTATATTTATATATGTTCTCATATGGTACTAACATCTCGTGCAGGTACATACTCAGCCTCTGGGCCAACCCACTTTCCGAGCTACCCAATAGGAATTGACCTTGTACCCTTATGGGTTTCGTGGTAGCTGGGAGTGCATTCAGACCGTCAGGTCTTTCAGTTCCACCTGGTATGCGAGCCTAGCGCTCAGCGCTCTATTGCTAACTCCGTCCGAGTGTAGTTATGTCATGAGCGATAGCTGTACGTTATCATGGTTTCACCGAGAGAAGTAATTACACCGAGCGTGATAGCGTTTAGCGTTGTGCGCTAGCTCCGCTTCAGCTTGCTTAGCTCCGTTAAAGTTTGCTTAGCTCCGCTTGATCGTTCACTTATCTGCTCATTATTTTTATTTTTACTTTGCTTAGCCTCTAGGCTTCACTACTCTACTGATAGCTTAGTTACTACCTGTTATATGCGTGTGTATGATACTAACACTTCTGCAGCTACCTAATATGCCTTCGGGCCTATTAGCCCTTTGAGCTTTCACCTACTTCCTCGAAAGAGGGAGTGCGTTCAAACTGTCAGGTCTTTTAGTTACGCCTGTTAGGCGGACCAAACGCTCAGCACTTTGCCGCTAACTCCGTTCGAGCGTAGTTATACCGTGAGCGCGGCTTCGCCACGCGCGGTAGTATAGCGTTCATATGCTCACTCCATCGTGTGCATGTAGCCGTGCCGCGAGCAGTAACCACGCCGAGCGTGATGGCGTCTAGTGTTATACGTTATCTTTGCTCTATCTTATTTAGTTTCCCTTGGATGATCGCTTACCCGCTTACCTGCTTGATAATGTGAATATTATTTTTTTCTTGATGATTGTGAAGAGTTTGAAACCTAAACTTATACTTTTTTTTCAAAACTGCATAGCTTTCTTGTATTCGTACTGATTCCCTGTATCTGTACCATTTTTGCATTTATACTGATTTCTTATATCGGAACCGTTTTCCTGTATTCATACTGATCTCTTGTATCGGTACTGTTTTCCTGTATTATGATATACGATAATGATATCTACTATGCTTATTATTTAACATGCTATCACCTGACTCCTGCTTGTTATCACCTGACATCTGTTTGATATCACTTATCACCTGCCACCTGATATATCACCACTTGACTTGTGATTATCATATTTTGAGAATCCTGTCCTGTTATCCTGTTCACAGTGACCTGTTTTTCTATATACTCTTGTTACTCCAATAACTCATGAACATGTCATGCTCCTGCTATTCCCGTAATATGATAATTACAGAATAATAAACTATAAAAATGCCAACCTACATCAGGTAAAGGGAAACTGATGGACTTCAAGTGTGGATATGTTTACAGTGACATTAGGTATGTTATGCAACTCAAATTTTCAATTCTACCTGAGGGCCTCCAGGTATTCCGAGGAGAGCGTTGGCTCCCTACCTCCTGTTACATTCCTGAATGAGCATAATATAAGACCCACTTCTTGTACGTCTTGCGGCCGATTTCGTATACCAGCAACGGAACACCCTAAATCGCGGACCCAGGCATGCATGAGACCCAATGTAAACATAACACGTTGGTCTCATCATTAGTTTCCAATAACAATGTCAGCTTATTCATATATGAATGTATGTATGTTGGGACGCTAGGGCACTAACCTAGATATATGGGTCGGACGAGTAAAAATAATAAAGTGCTAATTAATAATTCGTTTTGTTATTTTGCAATTTGGGTTGTATTCATTCAGCTTACGATAACGTGAGGTATATGGTATATAGATGAAGGTTTTCTTATTTGGATTATTTCTTCGACGTACTTATCTCATGAAGCCGTAATCTGGGTTTTACCGCTAGTTTTGCCATATTTGCTTTCATCGTATTATAATTTAGATTTTCAGTTTTATCATTATTATTATTATATTATATTATATATTCCTGATTTTACCACCTGTGTACTACTCCACTGATCTCCTGTTGTTACCATATTGTACACAGCTTGTCTCTTGCCTGATATTACACTTGAATTACTGTGCCTAATCTCCTAGTTTGCTTACTCTTGATTTTATACGGATTCTTTAGTTACCGTATAATTACTGCTCCCTAATGATTCATATTGTTCTCTTTAGCTGTTATTATGGACAGCTCAGCTTGTGCATACTCAGTCGATGAAAACATGAGGTATATGGTAAATACGTGAGGGTTTCCTTATTTGGATTATTCCTTCGATGTATCAATCTCATGAATCTGTCTACCGAGCCTGTACAACTGGTTTTGTCGCTTCTGTACATCTCATCACTTGATACCTCATTCATGTTCGGATGTGTTTGCTCATGACACGATTTTTAATGCATGCTTTTGATTCAAATTTATCGATACACATGTGCTTGTCCCTGCACACCACTTGGCATTCATCACACTACTCGTTGGGGAGTTTTGACTCTACTGGACCTGCATGTTCAGATCTCGGAGTTTGGAGCTTGTGAATTCTCCTAGTTGCTGATCAGATATGCGCAAAGGAAGCATGGATTATCTGCAGACCGTCCAGAGTCTTTTCTTCCAGGCCCCCTGCTTGTCTCTCGAGTTTTTATTTTATAACTCATGAGTGTCTTTTGTATTATTCATAATTGTATATCTCTTTGTATCTCATAATTACGCCTATCAATGATGTAATATTCATGTAATATTGTGTCACATCCTATGATAACTTTAAAATTGTACTCATATGTTGGAATATATAATGCACTGCGTACTTTCGTTCTCTGATTCTTGTCTGTAGTGATGCTTAGCGTATACATGTGAGGGTATTTCTAACCTGTGTATATACGTTGCAATAACGTCTCCATACCCGCGGGATCGGGGTATTACACATCGTAAGCCGAGTCATTCCTGAGTTCTATTGGGCACTTTGGTGATTAAACATTGTTCGCTGATCTTGTCTCCAGCTCTGCTTAGCTTCGCTTGGATGTTCGCTTACTTGCTTACTCGCTTACTCACTCGATAATTCTATTAACTCTTTTATTGATAGTTGTGAAGATTTTGAAACCTGTACTTATACTATTTTCAAACTGAATTGTCTTTCGGTGTTCGTATCGATTTTCTGTATCGTTATTGTTTTCCCGTATCATGTTATTCGACTGTTGAATTTGCTGTATTATCTCTTGTCGTGTTTTTACTTGATGTGTTAACACTTGTCGTGTGTGTTCCCTTGGCATGTCACCACTTAACATTGGACACATGTCTGTTATCACCTGGCTCCCATACGCTATCACCTGACATCTTGCATAATATACCAAACTTATAATTATCAAATATGGGAATGATAACCTGATATCCTAGCATATAGTTTCAGTACAACATGTACTCATAATATACTTGACATGCTCCTGCTCATTCCCGTACACTGATAGTTATGTAATAAACTATAAAAAAGACAACTTACATCGGGATGGGAGGAACTAATGGGTACTGGTATTATGTTGTGTTTATAGTGGTCGCAAGACTGACGATTCGTATTGGGTGTCTTAATCCCCAAATTCAATGACACGTATCTGAGTGTAATATAATTCCCGAGGAGAAAGAGTAGTAGTGGGCGATTGTTCCGGGCAGAGGCGGGACCCACTATAATATGGTCCATCAATCTTCATCAGTTTCTAATAACCACTTGCCTTGCTCATATATGAATGTATATGTGTTGGGATGTACACCATGACACATACTTAGATATATGAGTTGAATGAGTAATAACAATAAGATGTTAAATAATCATGTTGTGTTGTTTTGCAAATCAGGTTGTATATACTCGGATTACGGTGACATGGGATAAAGGTATATATATGAGGGTTCCCTATCTGAATTATTCCTTCGATGTACTAATCTTATGAAGTCATAAACAGAGCTTGTACAATAGATTTTCTTATATTAGGTATTATCAGTTTTATCAATTTTCTATTAGTTTTATGATGTTTTCTAAGTCTAGGAGACAACTCGGGTTATATGAACTCAGGATACAGTGATGTGAGATATAAGGTACATATATGAGGATTTTTTTTAGATTATTCCTTCGATGTACTAATCTTACAGATCGGTAATTTGGGCTTGTATAACTGGTTTTACTATATTTACTTCACTTGATGTCTCATTGTTTGCTCTTATGTGTCTGTAACGCCCCGATCCGGAGGGTACGGAGACGTTACTGCGACGTACATACGCAGGTCGGAAGTACCCTCACGTATATACGCTAAGCAACAATACATGCAAGAATCAGAGTACGGAAACACGTGGCATATATCCATATACATTCCAACATAAGGATTACAAAGTTACCACAGAGCGTGATATACAGGTACATGTACATTATATCAACATGTACATTATATCACAGCCAAGTACAAAAGTAAAATTTACAATTTGTACAGCAAAAGGTGCTCACGGGCTGAAGAAGAAGATCCCCGAGCTAGCAGGAAGGTTCAGGAACAGAAGGAGCTAGGACAAGTCAGCCTGCTCCGAGAGATAGGCTTGGTCTTCAGTGGAGGGCTCCTCTTCAATCCAAGCTTCAGAACCTGAACATGCAAGTTCAGGGGAGTCAGAACTCCCTAACAAATATGCAGGTGAAAGCCAAATATCATGAAGAGATAAGTATATGCATGTGTTGATATGGTCAAAACAGTGTTAAGCATCAAGAACTGTATCAAGTGTACATGATCTCAATAAGCATGAAATGGAGGCATAAAATGAGAGTGATAAGACCCAAATAAATCTATTGATACCCTTTTCAATATTTATACTTATTACTCATTCCACCCATATGTCTAGGTATATGTAATAGCGTCCCAGCACACATACATCCACATATGAGTAAATCGAGGTTGTTATTGGAAACCAACGGGGGTATCTATGAACAATGTTTACAGTGGGTCCCGTGCATACCCGGGACCACGGCCCAGGATTGTTCCGTTGCTGGTGGACGGAACCTGCCGCAAGGCGTTCAGTAGGGTCTTATAGGATGCCCTTGTCAAGATGGTACCAAGAAGGAGGGAGCCAACGCTCCCCTCGGTCGCCTGGAGGCCCTCAGGTCAAACCGAAAAATGTAGTTGCACAACATACCTAAAACCACTGTAAACACGAGCATATATTGATAGCCGCATGTTTCCCCCGACCCGATATAAGTTGTCTCATTTTATGAGTTCTTTAGACAATTATCCGATTTCGGGAATGAGCAGGAGCAAGTCAGGAATATTATGAAGACAGGAGTATCAGGAGTACGATGTGTACTATTACGTAATTCAAGTTTGTAAAACAAGATGCCCGGTTATCATTCCCATTATCGTGATAATTAAAAGAGTCAAGTGTGTCATGCCTAGTGTCAAGAGATAGCATGACAAGGGGTGATATTCGTCAAGTGACAAGTCATGTAATAACAATATATAATACATGTCCCGAGGATAAGGTTCATATAAAGAAGTGATTAACCTCAGCGAACAGTCAAGATTAGTCGACTAAGGAGAACAAGTAGTCGACTTATGAAGGAGTTAGTCGACTACAGGGGAGGGACAAGTCGACTAATAAGGTTGCGTTTGGTAGGATCGCGTCTTCAGAAAAATGGCGCGTCTTCAGAAAAGGTTAGTCGACTAGGAAGAAGGGGTTAGTCGACTAATAAGGTCGCGTCTCAGAGAGCCGCGTCTTCAGGAAAAAGTTAGTCGACTAGGGGAAAAAGATAGTCGACTAATAAGGTCGCGTCTCAGAGAGCCGCGTCTTCAGGAAAAAGTTAGTCGACTAGGGAAAAAGATAGTCGACTAATAAAGGGTTCTAGTCGACTAATGACTGGGTCAAGTCGACTAACAGTGTGCAAACAGAGTGCAGAACTAACTTTTGAGAGTTGCGTTTATTGATAAAAATACAAGTATGAAAATAGTTATCCATGTCTTGGCGAGTAAAGTTACTCGCCTAAAATGTTCCTTTGATGCGTCCGACGCTCCGGGAGAAGAATACCAAGTGAGGATGAGTTCTTTGTCAAAGTTGTCGTCAATTATCACCAAAACGATTACCGGAATAATCGCGAACGATTACCGGAAAATCTACGGCGATATTGCCGACGAAGAAAAGCTCGGCCCCAATCCAAAAGGAGGGTACCGGCCCAAGAGTCTTGCCGATGATGAAGAGCACAGCCCCCAATCCAAAGGAGGTGGCCGGCCTTAAAGAGAAGGAGAAAGGTTGATGGTGCAAGTATAGTTCAATTTGACAAAATGGGATTTTGCAAACGATGTTTCGGAGGACGAATCTATAGTTCGTCGGAAAGAGGATGACGAGGAGGTGAAGATGGTATGCTTGGTGGTGGCTAGGGTGGTGTAGATGGCGGTGGGGAAGGTGGTGAAGTTGATGGAGGAGATGGGTTCCCTTGATGTTTCTTGGTGAAAGGGGTTGAAGAAGATGGAGTAGTTGTTGGAAATGGAGGAGGAGATGGAGGGGAAGAAGGTGGAGGAGTTGGTGGAAGAAGTTGGTGGTGGAAGTGGTGAAAAATGGAGGGAGGAGGCCGGCCAAGGGCAGCTTTGCTGCTGTTTTTTGCTGCTGTAAGCTGCAGGAAACAAAGAAGAGAAAGGAAATAATGAGAGGGAGAGAGAGAGAGAAGGGAAGGAGAGGAGTGGGTATATATAAAGGGAAAGTTCCACATAATTACAAGTTGCCATTCTCACCATGAAACATGCGTTTCCTCCCACAATTGGCTGCGTCCCATGCAAGAGACCCGCGTCCAGCAGTCTAGACGCGGAAAAGAATCTGCGTTCAAGAAAATGCAAAGCTGCGTTGGTAGAATAGGACGAAAAAGCATGGGTGATTAGATCTGAGTTGAATTGGCCCATAAGCATTAAATGCATTATGGAGAGGATCACTGCATTTAATGATGAATCCAGTAGGTGAAACCCACGTCTGAGAAAGGAGAGAGAAAATGGGAAAAAGAGAAAAGTGGAATATCTGGATAAATTCCCGGTATCTGGGAAAAACACCGGAAATTCCAGAAGAGTCCAAAAATTGAAGTATCTCAAAAAGTCTCCCAAAATTCTCAAAAATAATAAATATTATTTTAAGATTTTTAGTGAAATTGGTTTTCAAAAATTCAATTCCATTTTCAAAATAAAAATCCGGGATTCTACTGTGAACGGTGTCTACACCGGGTAGGCCAGATTTTTGATAAATTCTGAAAATTCTAAAAAAATTCATTTAGATAGAAAATATGATTTTAAGAAATATTGTGAAAGCCGTTTCTAGATTTTCAACTCCGTTTGTAAATTAAAAATTCGAGAGTCGGTCAGCAACACTGGTCGACACCGGTTTTGAAGATTTACAATTTAAATCTGAAAAATTCCAGAAAATCATGAAAAATCAAGAATATTAAAAAATAATATTTGAAACTGAGATCAGTCAAATCTGAATACCAAACAGATCAAATCATGCAGTACTGCCATATGAGTAAGAATTTAAATAGCAGAAAAATATAATAATAATAATAAAAAATAAAAAAATATGCTCCAAAAATCAGGACACGTAACTGTGTACGTATACTGAGGATGGGGTGTTACAGTGTCTGTGCTCATGACACGATTTTTAATACATGCTTTTTGATTCGGATTTATCGATACACGTATGCATGTCTATGCACGCCACTTGGCACTTGTCTCACCACTCGTTGGGGAGTTCTGACTTTGGACCTGCATGTCTAGATCTTAGAGGTTGGACGGTGATGGACCTCCTGTTGATCAGAGTTGCGCAGCGGTAGCATCGTGAATCAACAGTAGACCAATCTGGAGCTCTATTCTTCCAGGCTCCATGCTCGTCTCTCGAGTTTTTCTTTTGTAACTCGTGAGCGTCTTTTGTACTCTTCATAATTGTATATCTTTCTATATTCTCGTATTTGCGTCTATCGATGATGTAACATTCTCATAATATTGTGTCACATCCTGTGATAATTTTGTAATTATATTCATATGTTGGAATTTATAATGCACCACACACTTTTGTACTCTGATTCTTGTCTGTACTAATTCTTGGCATATATTTGTGAGGGTATTTTTTGAAATACACCTAGAGGGGGTGAATAGGTGTTTTGCTAATCAAATGCAATTTTAAGACTACTTATGATGAATTATGCAAACAGTCACTCAAAACAAGAATTGAAACTGAATTACACGTGAAGGGCTTTAGAACTTCTCCTCTTTGATTTCTCAAGATAATGAGTTGAGGTGCTCAATTGCCTCCTTGTTGAGATGAGTATTGATCGATAGTGATAGTAATGTATGATAAGAAAGCAATGATATTAAGTAAGATGAACAACCGCACAAGTATGAAGAGTAAACAACAATAGAGAAAAAGTCACAAGCAAACACAAACACAAAGAATTTGTTCCGAGTTTTGAGCCACCGCTCTATGTCCCCACCTTCACCACTATGAAGGATTTCACTATCCTCTAAGGGATTTTCCACAAAGAGGCCTTACACAAAGGAATTACAACTTGGTCTACACAAGAGTGGAGTACACAGTTCCACCAACTCAACCATCTTCACAAGAGGTAGCACAAAATCAATTGAGGTTACAAAACTCTTTGTGATCCAACAAGATCACAAACACTCTCTCTTACAACCTCCTATAGAGTAAAATATGAAGTGAAGCTCAAGAAGTTAAGTGAGAGATGAAATTTAGTTAGAAAGATTAGAAGAGCTTTAAAACCAACTGAAAATAGCTTTGGAAAGAAAGAACTTGAAGATTAGAAGCTAAAAAAACTTTTCTCTTTTGAAACAAACTTGAAAACTTGTGTTGTCTTGTTATATGAAAACCAAAACCAATGATCCATTTATATAGGCAATGAATAAATATCATTTATTAATCATACCAGGTCATTTGGGGTGTGTTTAGACACTTGGAAATCAAAGATGCCCGTTATAATTTACTAAAACAAAACAGATTCAAAAACTAGCCGTTATAGCCAACTGGCAAGTTGTTGGCCGACCGATCGGTCGACTGCCAGCTCATTCAGAAAAAAGCCGTTGCCTCTGGTCGACCGGCCTAATCGATCGCCCTTTAGTTCAAAAGGGAAAAACAATCGGTCGACTGGCCCGGTCGACCGACCATAACTAAGAGTTAGGGTCTCTCAGTCGGTCGATCAATCGGTCGACCGACAATATGTACAAACGTTCACGCCCCTTGGTCAAAGGCCCAGCGACCGAGCAGTCGACCGTTTTGGCCTGAAATGGGTACCGGTCGACCGACTTGGCCTGAAACAGTTTTTTTGAAAACTTTTGAGTTTCAAATATTTTTTAAATATTTTATATTAGTTTATGGGTAATGTAGAAATGTATAGGTGATGATTCTAAACTTGTTATAAAATTTTGAAAAAATTATGAGACATGTATCAAAACCAAACATGCAAAATACCAATACTATCAAAACTTGTATTTTTCAAAATTGTGTATTTTGTGTGTGTAACTTATTGAGCATTACAACTATATTCTACACTTTAACAAACTAATATCTTATAAGGTTCTAGGCGACTACAAGATCTTCAATCGGGCTTCTCTATTATTGACGCCGAGTGCTTTAAGTTTTAATCTCATACTTGAATCTTCTTGAGTCTTAAACATCTTTCTTTAGAGGAAGAAAACTCCTTTAATTCTTAGAACCCTGAAATATACTTAAACACTTGAACTTGATTAGCACTAAATAACCACATATGTTTTGTTATCATTAAAATCATAAAACTGGGTGATTGTAACCTTGGGCCAATAATCTTCCCTTTTTTGATGATGATAAAACATATGAGTTATTTAAAATAAAACATAGGAAAGAGCTTGGAAAGCTCTCCCTCAAATTATGCTATCTATCAAGTACAAGGAAATATTATGATTTTTAAATAAATTTGACAACATAAGTAAGTCACACATATATGTATATAAAGATGATACCAATTTAAAATAATATGCATATATAGCTTACCGTCCTTCCAATCCTCCTTCCTCTAAAAATAATATGCAATGAATAAAAATAATAAATCATGGTATTGCATATATAAGCATGGTATTGAAAATGGATATCAAATATCAAAACAACTTAATAACTCAAATATCTCTCCACCTTTTTGTTAGGCATTAAAAAGGGGAAAGATATCAAATATGATAAGATATTAACTTGAAAAATACATGTATAAAGGATTTAAAAATACTTAAAACAATTTCAAAACTTATGAATTCATAATACAAATATTTAACTCACCATAAATGAATGAAAATCTATTATAATCTAGTGGTTTAGTAAAAATGTCCGCAAGTTGAAAATCGGTGAAAACATAATCAATTTCAATATCACCTTTCTCATAGTGATCTCTAAGAAAGTGATATCGAATATCTATGTACTTGGTCTTGCTATGTTGATTTGCATTTTTGGTCATATGAATGGTACTAATATTATCACAAAATATTTTAATAGTTATAATGCAAATCATAATTAAGAAGAGTATGTTTCATCCAAAGGACTTGTGCACAACAAACCTCGGCCGCAACATACTCCGCCTCAACGGTTGAGAGAGTTACAGAATTTTATTTTTTGGAAGACCACGAAACAAGGCAATTTTCTAGAAATTGAAAAGTACCACTAGTGCTCTTCCTATCCACTCTACGACCAGCATAGTCGGTATCCGAATAACTCATCATGAGAAATTATCCGATTTTCGGATATCACAAGCCCATTCTAATAGTGCCTTTAAGATATCTAATAATGTGTTTTACCGCAATTAAGTGAGGCTCTTTATGACAAGATTGAAATCTAGCACATAAACACACACTAAATATAATATCCGACTTACTGGCCGTTAAATAAAGTAAACTATCAATCATACTTCTATAAAGTTTAATGTCTACATTTATACCTTGTTCGCCCTTTTCAAGCTTTGTAGTAATGGCCATGGGAGTCTTGCTTAGCTTTTCATCTTCAAGTCCAAATCTCTTGATGAGTTCTCTTGTGTACTTGGCTTGATTGATGAAAATCTCATCACTTCTTTGCTTGATTTGGTGTTCTGAGATTTGAGTCACCGCTCTACGTCCCCGCTTTCACCACTATAAAGGATTTCACTATCCTCTAAGGGATCTTCCACAAAGAGACCTTACACAAAGGAATTATAACTTGATCTACGCAAGACCGGAGTACACAACTCCACCAACTCAATCATCTACACAAGAGGTAGCACAGAGTCAATTGAGGTTACAAAGCTCTTGGAGATCCAACAAGATCATAAACACTCTCTCTTACAACCTCCTATAGAGTAGAATATGAAGTGAAACTTAAGAAGTTAAGTGAGAGATGAAATTCAGTTAGAAAGAATAAAAAGGCTTTAAAACCAATTAAAAATAATTTTGAAAAGAAACAACTTGAAGATTGGAAGCCAGAAAAACTTTTCTCTTTTGAAACAAACTTAAAAACTTGCAAACTTGTGTTATCTTATTATCTAAAAATAAAAACCAATGACCCATGTATGTAGGCAATGAATAAATATCATTTGTTAATCATACCAGGTCATTTGGGGTGTGTTTAGACACTTAGAAACTAAAAATACCCGTTGAAATTCACTAAAAACAAAACAGATCTAAAAACTAGCTGTTATAGCCAACTGACAGGCTGTCGGTCGACCAGCCAGTCGACCGCCAGCTCATCTAGAAAAGAGCCGTTGGCCCTGGTTCGACCGGCCCGGTCGATCGCCAGCTCATCCAGAAAAGAGCCGTTAGCTCTGGTCGACCGGCCCGGTCGACCACCCTTTAGTTCAAAAGGGAAAAACAAAAGGTCCAGGTCGACCGACCCTAACCGAGAGTTAGGGTCTCTCAATCGGTCGATCGATCGGTTGACCGCAAGGTTTAGCGGACCGACTCGACCGACAATGTGCACAAACGTGCATGCCCCTTGGCCAAAAGCTCGGTCGACCAGGCGGTCGACCGTTTTAGCCTGAAATGGGCACCGGTCGACCGTCCGATCGACCGACTTGGCCTGAAACAGTTTTTATGAAAACTTTTGAGTTTCAAATATTTTTCTAAATATTTTGTAATGGTTTATAGGTAATGTAGCAAAGTATAGATGATGAAATACATATTCTAAACTTGTTATAATATTTTGAAAAAATTATGAGACATGTATCAAAACTAAACTTGCAAAATACTAATACTATCAAAACATGTATTTTTTAAAATCATGTATTTTGTGTGTGTAACTTCTTGAGCATTACAACTATATTTTACACTTTAACAAACTAATATCTTACAAGGCTCTACGTGACTACAAGATATTCAACTGGGCTTCTCCATTAGCGACGTCGAGTGCTTTGAGTTTTAATCCCGTACTTGAATCTTCTTAAGTCTTCAACACATTCCTTTAAAGAAAGAAAAGTCTTTGAATCCTTAAAACCCTGAAATATACTTAAACACTTAAACTTGATTAGTTCTAAATAACCACATATGTTTTGTTATCATTAAAATCATAAAATCGGGTGATTATAACCTTGGGCCAACATTTCTGACCTACGTATATACGTCGCAGTAACGTCTCCGTACTCGCGGGATCGGGGCGTTACAGTCTGTATGAGACTTTTGTGTTTCTATATTTATACCCTCCATATATCTAGGTTCATATATATATCCATATGTACACCACCTTCTGTGCGCCCTATTCTTACTTTGATTTACAGTCTGTATAGGTTCCATGTTATCCTCCATTCATTTCTTATCTATACCTTTCGTGTATCCTGGGTTCATATATGCTCTTCCTATGTATTTATCCACCCTCTTTCTTTGTATTCACAGTCTGTATACAGGCTTCTATTTTCTGTTGATTTTGCAAAGGGAAAACTTACAAAAAAAAGGGGTCGAGGAGCTAAATTATAAGTATTCTAAAAAGATTATAAGTAGATCTCATCTGAGATTCTGGAGAAGTGTGCCAATAGGAGTCTGGTCAGCGCGCGCTCACTTTGTCCCTTTGACGATGCGATCGACGGGATTCCCTTCTCGCCTGGTTCGGGGAATTGGAGAACAGAAGGTTGGTAGAACCCTCTTGTTACTTCTCAAAACCGCCTCCACTTGGGAATTCCTACTCACATGGTTCCGGAGATTCCTTGAGAGGGAGGAAGATCTTAGGATATCAGCACCCTGATTAGAGAACCAGTTCTCTGAATTCTTGAAAGTAAGAGAATAGATCTCTATTTAGCCGTCTCTCTCTGTGCGTCTCTTTTGCCTGCGCATGTGTGTGTCTATACCTTCTCTCTTCTTGTGCCTCTGGTAGGCTATTTATAGGGAGAGCAGGGGTATAATTGTCCCTTGAAAATTCGAAAATAGATTGAGTCAATCTATTTAAATCTGGAAAGTAGCCTTAGAATCAGCTTCTGCGAAGTTAGGAATAGTAGGTTGCGTCGATCTCCTGATCTGTTTTGATTCTTTTCAAATAATTGAAAGATCTCCCTTGATCTTCTTACTTGTTTTAGGAGAGTCAATAGATTATGGTAAATAACAGCCAAATTTGATCTCAGATTTGATCTTGATTAGATTTGATCTCATCTGGAGATTTGATTAGTCAAAGGTGACCATAAAAGACCCGCAGTGGAGCTGCCGCGTCGAGCTCACAGCGGAGCTGGACGGAGCATCTGGCGAAGTCAGAAGAAAGCTCTTCAGCAGAGCTGGATAAACATCTGTGATGAAGCTAACGAACATCCTTCTGCGCGTCTACGTGTATGGCTTCGAGCGAAGTTAACTCTCTACGAAGTTAACTGAGCACTTCAGGCGAAGCTGTAAGTTAGCTCTCCGATAGAGCTTTGAACAGCTTCAAGGTGAAGTTGGACAAACTTAGCCTCTCAGGCAAGGTTATTCCCTTGAGCTCATGTGATGCTAAATGTTGAGCTAACTTAGCATCTTAGACCTGCTTAGGTCTCTTCAAAGACAATCTGGGCTCACTGTCTGCTTCACTAGATCAGTAGAGTCCAAGTTGCTGGTTTGTCCCTCGGAGATGGCTACAGAACTGGTCGTCAGCTTGTCTGTCTCTTGTCTTTTGTAAATGTCAACAAGTTTAGACATTATTCAGGCCAACCATGAATCTTGTCTTTTTTAGAGTGTCAACAGCCTCACTTGCATTTTATTTAGGGTAAATTATGAGAAACACTCATGCACTATTACGGATGTCGCACGAAACACACCTGAACTATAAAAATCTACACATTAAACCCTGAACTATAACACTATTAAATTTTTTATCCAAATCAGTCATGTAAAAAGTACATGATCCATTTAATCCCCCTAATTACTTTTATTTTTAAAAAAATAGATGTTACTAAACCCAAATTTCTCCAAATTATCTTAGTTCTAAGGAACTCCTAAGTTGTAGAGAGGAGGAGGATAGGAGGAGATGTTGACTATGGAAAGGAGGAGAAAAGGGTGGAGGGAAAAAGAAGAGGGGCTTGAGCTAAGGTTATGGTTCACATTAAGAAGGAATTTTTAGTTGGGTAGTAGTGGTGGTGATGGTGAAAGCTCCGGAGGTGGTGTGGTTGAGAACAAAAGGGCTAGAGGGGGGCAAGGTGGTGGTTGCGGTGATGGATGGTGGGTTTTATAAGAACGTAATGGTGGAGGAGGAGCTATGATGAGCGAGCACGACAAGTTGAAGGCGGCGGTGATATATTTGAGGAAGAGAGGTGGTGGTGGTAGGTTCAGGAAGGAGGTGGTTGTGATGACGGTAAGTTGAGGAGGAGAAGGGGGGAGGTGGAGGAGAAAGTGGTAGTGGTTTTCTCCTTTAAATTTAAAGAGTCAAGTATCTCTTTTACACAATGAGGCTTGATTGTGACATCTTGTTCTTGGAGTTGGAAGCAGG
Organism: Agave tequilana; assembly: GCA_038442645.1. Classification (NCBI taxonomy): domain Eukaryota; kingdom Viridiplantae; phylum Streptophyta; class Magnoliopsida; order Asparagales; family Asparagaceae; genus Agave; species Agave tequilana. Next base: position 24,789 of record JAVJIF010014015.1, read on the forward strand.
GTTCAATACATTGAGAGTCCTGAACAATTCCAAGTCTGAAACTTTTTCTCATTGTGGCAAGATAAATTTCATTCCTCTTTACAATTTAGTAACTAGATAAAAAGTTTTTATGTGATATAAAGATTACATCAACTTTTGACTATTTTGCAGAATAATTTTCTAGTGGATTTCAGGATTTGATTCCAGAATCAAGACAGAACTGGCAAAAATCTCAAGAGAAAAAAAAAAGATCAATTAATACTTTTAATTGCAAGCAATCACCAGTTTTGCTTTGGCCCTAATATCAAAAGGAGTCCGAATTGGTTCATCTCATACTTGTCTGTATTTATTCCAACAAGGAATAACATTTTAGTATCAAACAAGAGCACTCTTTAACCAGAAAGTATAGTTCTACTATGTAATTCTAATAGTGGTAGTTTTTATTCCTACAGAAAGATTATTCAAAATGCTTATTATTTGATTCAGTGACTTAAACTATAGCACATGAAAAATAGGTGTTTGATAATTCAATTAGAGATGTAATATTAAATGCGTAGAGCTCAATGAAGTCTTTTTGTCAATATGATAATAAAAATATTAACTAATTATCAGTACTAGAAGATAGATAAATATAAAGTAAGCAAATTAATATACACATTTCAATTTTGCCACAAGAAAAATGCTCAAAAAAATTATATACACTAATTATAAGTTTGGAAAAAAACTTATATCAAAGTTATAATTTAATTATTTATATTTTCCACATCTTATTTCTTTTTGGACAAGATCATACAATTATCAATTTATAAAAATTTTATTTTTATATTTTATACATAGTCTATATCATGCTTAAATTTAGATAATTAATTTGACACCAATTTGCTTATTGCTTTATGGTCTTGAATAAATCACACTTTTGTATAAAAATTTTATGATACTTATGTTGGCCCAAAGGATGATCACTCTAGTTTTGATAATGAGTAACTCATGAAGTTATAATACTAATGATCTTGTGTTGTTTAAGTTTTAAGTACTGATCGAGATTTTAGCTGGTATTTCCTCAAAAGACTAAAAATCAAGTTTAAAGTTAATATGTATTGATTTAAGAGCTCAAGCGTAAAAAATACATCAAACACTCAAGATGGAGTCTATCACCACGGAATCAAGTTTTTGATCGAATTAAGCGGAAAAGATAAGAAGAAGATTAGAGTTTGTATGTCTAGAACTTGTGTAAAGTTAATATTAGACTTGATGGTTCAAGCACACACACAACTTTAATATTGGTTTTTTAGATCAAAGTTTCGGTGTTTTAGTTTAACTCATTTCAATTTAACTAAAATATGTTTTTGGTCTCATGAATGAATTTTCTCGAAAACAAGTTCATATCATTTTATATGTATATTAGATTCTATCCATACACATTTTGCTTCTAATGAGTGTAACAAACTTATTTTTGTATCTATACAAGTTTTGAAAAAACTTGTCTTTCAATTTAAAGTTTAGTTTTAGAAAAACAATTTTTGTATTTTAAAATGGTACATCTCAAAAATAGTTTACATGTTTGTAATATGCGTTGATTTTTTTTCACACATATTGGTGCCTTAATGTATTTACATGAATTGTTTTGTAGATTTTTTAGAGATTTATTGAGATTTAAAAAGAATTTTTAAATTGTAAAATATAGCAGGTTTTGCCTATGGCCGGTCGATCGGGCGGTCAACATGGCGTGTCACAAGCAAGTGCTTGTGCACATGCAATCGACCGGGCGTGACACAAGCAAGTGCTTGTGTATGCGGTCGACCGCTTAGGAGAGAGCCAAAATACCTCTCTGGCCAGTCGATCGACCCGGTCGATCGCGAGCAACATAGAGCAAGGTGATCTCAGTCAGTCGACCGCTCAGTCAGTCGACCGAGCGGTCAACAGGCTACTGTGGAAACATATTGTGTTCTCATAGCAGTCGACCGACAAGCCGCAACAGTTAGAATTCTAGCCGTTGGGCGGTCGACCGCAAGGCCAACTCTGGCATATCTTGCCTCAAACGGTTATATTTTGGATTTTTTTGTTTTAGTTTCAAACGGTTATATCTTACTTTATTTAGGTTTAATCAATGATTTAATAGTTGTGTTTACTCTCTAATCATCTTTACCCTATTCCCATATACAGGGGTCATTTGAAAAAGTTTTAACAAGAAATCCTAAAGAAATGTAAACTCAAGTTTATGAGAAAACTAGAAGTTTTGAATTGAAGCTCTTAAGAAAATACTTGAAAATTTTCCTTGAAGAATTATAAATTTGAGGCTTGAAACTTGAATTCCCAAAACTTGTTTTCTTGATTTTTCAAAACTTTAAACACAAATTTTCTAATCAAAAATCTTTTCAAAATCTTGTAAAACTCTTCGCAAAATCTTCTAAAATTCTTATTAAAAACTCTTTCCAATGACCCCTGTTTATAGGAATATGATAGAGATGATTAGAGAGTAAATTCAGCTGTTAAATCATTGATTAAACTCAAATAAAGTAAAATATAAATGTTTGAAAATAAAATAAAAACAGAAAATCTAAAGTATAGTCGTTTGAGGTAGGACAAGCCAGAATTGGCCTTGCAGTCGACCGCCCGATCGACCATGCAATGGTTAAAATTCTAGCCGTTGAGGCTTGCTGTGCTGTGAGAATATAATATGTTCTGACAATAGACGGTCGATCGACTGAGAGCACTTTGCTCTTTGTTACGCGTAGTCGACTGGGTCAATCGACCAGCCAGAGAGGCGGCTGCTCTCTTCCGACACGGTCGACTGTCCGGTCGACTGCGTGCACAAGCTCTTGCTTGTTTGGATATTCGGTCGACCGCATGTGCACAAATAGTTGCTTGTGACACGCCCGCTTGACCGTCCGATCGACCGACCATAGGCCAAACCTGCTATACCTTGCAATTAAAAATTCTTATTAAATCTCAATAAATCTACAAAAATAAGTTCATGTAAATAAATTAAGCACCAATATATGTGAAAAAATTTAACACATATTACAAACATGTGAACTATTTTTGAGATTAAAATACCATTTTTAAAATACAAAAATTGTTTTTCCAAAACTAAACTTTAAATTGAAAGACAAGCTTTTCCAAAACTTGTATAGAAACAAAATAAGTTTGTTAAACTTATTAGAAGCACAATGTGTATGGATAGAATCTAATACACATATAAAATGATATGAACTTGTTTTTGAGCAAATTCATTCATGAAAACATTTTCTAGTTAAATCAAAATAGGTTAATCGAAATACTGAAACTTTTGATTTTAAAAATCAACATTAAACTTTTGTGTGCATCAAGTCTAATCTAAACTTTACACAAGATCTAGACATACAAATTCTAGTCTTCTTCTTCATGATGTGATTGTTCTTCTCGGCTTGACTCGATCAAAAATTTAATTCCTTAGAGCTAGACTCCCATCTTGAGTGCTTGATGTGTTCTTTACGCTTGAGTTATTGAATCAACACGTATTAGCTTTAAACTTGACTATGAGACTTTTGAAGAAGCTAAATACCAACTAAGATCTTTATCAATATCTGAAACTTAAACAACATAATATCATTAATACTATAACTACATAAGTTAATCATCATCAAAACTAGAGAGAAAGGCATTTGGACCAACAATCCCTCGTTTCGATGATGATAAAACTCATGGAGTTATATTATATATGTATGGAATAGTGAAATGCTTTGTAAAAGCTCTCCCTTAACTGTTTTCCATTATATTTGCAAAGGGGAAAACTTACAAATAAAAGGGGTTGAGGAGCTAAATTACAAGTATTCTTAAAAAGATTACAAGTAGATCTCCTCAGAGATTCTGGAGAAGTGTGCCGATAGGAGTCTGGTCAGCGCGCGACCACTTTGTCCCTTTGACGATGCGAGCGATGAGATTCCCTTCTCGCCTGGTTCGGGGAATCAGAGAACAGAAGGCTGGTAGAACCCTCTTGCTGCTTCTCAAAATCGCCTTCAATTAGGAATTCCTTCTCGCCTGGTTCCGGAGATTCCTTGAGAAGAAGAACGATGTTATGGTATCAACACCCTGGATAGAGAAAGCAATTCTCTATAAAGTCTCTGAATTCAAAAGCGCACGGTGTGTTGTGAAGAAGCCTCTGCTTGTGGAGTCCTCTCTCTTGCACCTGTCCGTCCTCAGAAAAGCTCTTCGAAGAAGTCCTTGCGCATGTGCGTGGTCTTCTGCTTCTGGAGCCCCTGATGGGCTATTTATAGGGAGAGCAAGGGTATAATCGTCCCTTGAAAATATAGAAACAGATTGAATCGAATCTGTTTGAATCTGGAAAGTAGCCCTGCTGCGAGGCTAAGATCAGCTTCTGCAAAGCTAGAATTGGCAGGTCGGTTGATCTTCTTGATCCTTTCCATATTGTTGAAAGATCTCTCCTGATCCTCTTACTCGTTTTAGGAGAGTCAAGAGATTGTGGCAATCAACTACCAAATTTGATCTCTGATTTGATCTTAATTGGATTTGATCTGATTGGATCCGATCTCATCCGGAGATTTGATTGGTCAAAGGTTGACCATGGCAGACCAACAGCGGAGCTACCGCGTTGAGCTCACAGCGGAGCTGGAGACAGCTTCTAGCGAAGTCCGAAAGAAACCCTTTGGCGGAGCTGGAAGTCCTCTGTGGCGAAGTTGCAAGTTAGCTTCCTGGCGAGGCTTTGAGTGGCTTCAAGGCGAAGTCGGGTGATACTAGCCTCTCAGGCGAGGCTATCCCTTTGGGCTCATGTAATGCTAAGTGCTAGCATCTTAGACCTGCTGAGGTCTGTTTAGAAACAATCCGGGTTCACTGTCTGCTTGCTGGATCAGTGGAGTCCAAGTTGCTTCCTTATCCCTCGGAGATGGGTGAAAACTGGTCTTCAGCTCGTCTGTCACTTGTCTTTTGTAAATGTCAACAAGTTTAGACATTGTTCAGGCCAGTAAGAATCTTGTCTTTTTTAAGTGTCAATGATTGGTAGTGAAAAGTGCATTTTTATCATCATATTTACCGTCACATTTTCATATTTATTTATATAATTCTGCACATTTATTAATAATTTGTAATTTATTGTGTGCAGGCCTCGAATTCTTATTTTTACAATAAATAAAGCTTAAAGAGCCCAAAAGCCCAGATCCAAGCCCATGTTTGAAGCCCAGGTGTAAAAGTGCAAATATCAATTGTCAAAATTGCAAATACACAAGGGCCAAAGTTGCAAATACAAAGAAGAGGGAAGGATAGACTTCTATTCAACCCTAAACACTTGCAGGATAGGATAAAAGCTAAAAGAAGAGAAGGAAAATTCGTGGAAAAGATTTGGGATCTAGGTAACTTGATTCCCAAGTTATATCCAAATCCAAAGATTAAGAGCCAGGATTCAATTTCCAGAAGGAAAATCCCAGATGGACGGACCAGGAGAGGCCACGCGCCAAAGCGCGCGGCCAGAAGCCACTAAAGTGCCGCGTTTCTGCGGGCGTTTCCGCGGCACTTTGATAAGATCCTGATCCCAAATTTCGTGGGCAGATTCGTCCGGGACTCTGTAGCCTTCTGCACCTATAAATATCACCTGCAGTGCAACGCAAAGGGTGTCCAGCGTCCAGCAAAGGGCCAAAAGCTAGGGTTTTTAGGTTTTAGGTTAGATTCCATTGTAAATTTTTATTTTCTTTTTGTGAAAGCTGAGAGGAGATGTTGCATTCATGGAGGAAGGGATCCTCTTGTACCGATGGTGACAGCCGGTGTAAGTTGTAAATTTTCCTCCATTGTTTAAATCAAATCAAAGCTTGTTTTGTTATTTTTATGTTTTATTGTGTCTCTATCTTTGTCTATCATTGTTTTTCTATTTTTGGTTTATGACATTGTTTCTTTCTCTAATGTCTTGCCCACCATGAGATCCAACTGCTTCGAGAATACCTAGCCGAAGAAGGAACCTTGATGGCCTATGGCGATGAACAGGTCTTCATAGTTGCTTTTTATTCCCTAGTTGCTTTTTATTCCATAGTTAAGAAGGCGGACGATCCTATATGCCATGCTTGTACGCCTTCTAAGAAAAGGTAAATCATCGCAACGGTTCAAACGGTAAGCAGACTGAAGAGGTAATCTTTCTTTCTTTTCTTCCTTTAGTTTAGATCCACATCTTCCTAAATTCTTCTTTTCCACTTCACTGTAAATACCACCCATTGTAAATACCATCGTGACTAACAAAATAACTAAAAAAGATAAATTTTTAGAGAAACTTGCTTAACGCTTCCATCGCAGTCCCTCCCTGAGGATCACGACCCGCATAGCCTTGCTACCGCGGATTAGAACTGATTCCTCGCACGATCTATTCTTAATCTAATATTCTAATTTTTGTGTGCAGGAAAAATCAGTCAACAAATTGGCGCCGTTGCCGGGGAGGGACGGTAAGTTATCTCTAAAACAAAAAAATTTAATTTTTAACTAATTTTTTTTTCTTTTCTGTTTGCAGGTTTGGAGAACAGGAAACAGAAACTTATCGCAGCAGTGGACATATAGCTATCTTGTGCCTCTGCCCTCGAAGGCAGAGCACAAGGACCTGCAACTTTGCCGCGGAAACGCGGCCAGAGCCGCGGATCCGCGGCAATTGCAGTGAATTACTCACTGAAATTTTTTGCAGGTCTCTGTAAATTAAAATTCTGCTTATTGATATATTCTGTTTTGTTCTGTGATACACCTGTAAATTGCTAATAATTCAACAGTAAATTATTGGTTGTTAAAAATAAAAATTTGATTAGACGTTTGCATATTAGGCACGTGTCTTTTCAATTATTTTTATTTACTGTTGAAGAGTGCTGGAGGAGCAAGGTACGTACGCATTGCATGTAGAATAGGATTCATCTCTTGGTTGATTTTCTGCTTTGAGTGATTCTTATCTATTTATCTTGTACACTTGCACTAATTCATCTTAAGGGCATAACCCATTAACAAGATAAGGTGGGGATTTCATCACCCTTCCTTAGCCCAAAAATCATATCCCGAGCACTCACTAACCCAAGCCTAACTTAAAAATTAGTAGACGTTGGCCCTAGGGACATCTCGGACTCAATTAGGAGATTATCCTAAGGGGGAACGGTGTTGGAAGTTGACTCCTGCCAAATCAGTGTCTAGGAAGGGGATTGAGGGCCGAAAGCCCGAAGTGTGGTGGTTATTTAAGGAACGTCTTTGACGGAAAACCTCCCACCACTCTTGCCCCGACCTGGCTGATTAACTTGTGGTCAAAGTCTACACCCTACCTCCCGTGGACAGTCTAACCAGTTAGGAGTCGTCTAGGTCATAGGTCTACCCTAACTTAGGTTAGAATTTTTCTTTTTGTTTGTTGTGTTTGTGTTGGTGTGATATGGCATATAAGAATAATTCCAATTTTAATCCATATTACACCCCTAACTATTATTCGGATATTACCAACCCGGCATACCCTAACTTTGACCAATCTAGTGTGCCGGAATGGTCTTATCCGAATGAATATAACCCACACCCCCCATCTTATGACTATAATTTCCATAATAATTTCAACTCGTCACAGAGTTCATGGGGTTTCGAGTCCCCCGAGTCTAATTCTCAACCAAATTGTCCTCCATATCCATCTAGTCCACATTCTTTCAATGATTTATACTTAGATCCACCAATTCATAATAGACTACCATCTATTGGGTAAATGATAAGTATGCATAAGTCCAAGCAACAATCACCATCAATCTTAGATAGGATGATGCGTGAGTCCACCGACTCACAATTTCATCATGATGACACTTCATCTTTTCAAGACCAATCAGAACAAGATGATCCTATCGACTATAAAGAGATGCTAGCTGCCATGACTGAGGCTCAATTAGCCCGTGATCATGACATAGATTTGATGGTTCAAGCTTTACATGCTCACAGTTCGGCCGTTTCTGCTTTCATTGACCACTCACTTAGAGCCGACGAACCAAGTTGCTGTGGACAACAAGATTCTAATTCAGTACCATCATGTGAACTTGCCGAAACTCCAATTCTTGATAACTTGGCAAGTTTTTCCTTTCCTGAATTAGAACTTGAGCTTGAATATGATCATGATCTTCCACTTGATGATTCAATTTTATTTCCTGATCCAATAATGACTCCAGTGTCTCCACCTGATTTCACTTTTCCCGAGTCAACATTGGATCCTATTCCAGTTCATTATGAAATTGAATCACCCATTTTAGATGATCATATTGAACTTGACCTAGATTCTCACAATCTCTTTACTTCTGAAATTGATTGTACAATTCTGACGGACGATGTTGACCTTAGTTTTGAAGAATTGTATGGCGATGAGCTAGAATTCCTTAATATTGGAAGTAAAGAGATATCATCCATATTAGGTCACATTCCATTGTGGGAAGAAGATTGTGGACTTGAGTTTCAATTTCTTGACTTGGACCCAATTCTTGAACCTAGCCCGACTCCTGAGCCCTTACTTGATTTGAGCTTCTTCCCTGAGTCGGTATTCGTTCCCGCACCTATATTGTCCAAGTCAATAATTCCATCTTTTCATTCTCCATTTTGGGACAAGGAGGTTGAGACAATTAACTCTGAAATTTATTATGAAATTTGGAAATTTGATGGGGTGGAAATTCTAAAACATGATTGTACATATATTTTAGTGGGTTATGTAAGGAAAATTTCTGGTGGGTTCCACCAAATTATTTGTTATCTTGATTGGGCCGCATTTCGTGGACCAATTAGACCACCTCCAGAACCACCCCCTAAGGTAATTTTCTGCCTTCCCTTGTTCTGTTTCATGCATATATGCATTCATTCATACATTGAGGACAATGCATGAGATAAGTGTGGGGGTGGGCTTTACTAACATACTAACATAGGTAGACACTAACAAAATTTGCTTAAAAAAAAAAAAAAAATGTTATAAAAAGGAAATATTTTGACTTATTTTTGAAAGAAATCTAAGTTAGTTTTAAGGATTAGGAAAATCATGATTAGGATTTCTAAAAACTTGGTCAAAATAAATAAATTGTTTAAATTTTTTAGTATAGGAGAGAAATTGAATAATAATTAGTCTTGATTTTTACCTTAATGAAATGTGCATACCAAATGCATATCTAGGATTCTAAGACAAAGACCTTGTGCCTCATATAAAAAAAAAAAAAAGAAAAAAATCACCAATTAAGCTGATACATGTGCCTCAAGAAGCATAAGTATTCATGCCTAAAGGTGAGTTCTAAATAAAATAAAGTCCTTAGTTTTGTGGCCTAGTTCACTCGAATTTGAGTCCGCAGGGTGTTTTCTCACCTGGTGCCCTAAAGCCGACCGGTTTGGGAGCCATCGACTTTAAGTTCGTTACATGGGTGGATTAGAAAGCCTAAGAAGACTAAGAAATATAATATTTGTATTAACACATCTAATAATCAATTAGTTAGGTATGAGGGCCTCAAGAAGCCTTGATGCTTATACGAAAGAAAATTAGATGAGTTATACATGCCAAAAAAAAAAATAAAAAAAAAAATTATATTAACACATCTAATAATCAATTAGTTAGGTATTAGGGCCTCAAGAAGCCTTGATACTTACACGAAAGAAAATTAGATGAAGTTATAAAAATAATAAAGAGGCATGAGAGTCCAAGTTAAGGAATTCCTAGTAAAAACATAAGGTTGCATATGACTTTTGGTAACGAAAAAGACTATATTAGAAATTCAATTTTAATTCTTACCTAAAATGGAAAACAATTTACTTTATTAAGACTAGGTTTAAAGAATGAATAAAAATGAGGATCCTAAAACTTATAGACTACTTAGTCTCTTCAATAATAATTCAAATATTTTCCTTTTTATGGATTTTGTGGGTGCAATCCGCTGAAAACCCTCACGAGACAACACTCGTCCTCTAGGGTAACCTAGGGGTTTAACGGCTTGTTGCACGTGCTAAGTGCAATCGTGATTCCTACGAAAGTGAGTTAGGTTAGATTAACTTTTTATTTCTTTTTCTTTTCTTTGTTTTTACTCGAGGACGAGCAAAAAGATAAGTGTGGGGGTGTGATTGGTAGTGAAAAGTGCATTTTTATCATCATATTTACCGTCACATTTTCATATTTATTTATATAATTCTGCACATTTATTAATAATTTGTAATTTATTGTGTGCAGGCCTCGAATTCTTATTTTTACACTAAATAAAGCTTAAAGAGCCCAAAAGCCCAGATCCAAGCCCATGTTTGAAGCCCAGGTGTAAAAGTGCAAATATCAATTGTCAAAATTGCAAATACACAAGGGCCAAAGTTGCAAATACAAAGAAGAGGGAAGGATAGACTTCTATTCAACCCTAAACACTTGCAGGATAGGATAAAAGCTAAAAGAAGAGAAGGAAAATTCGTGGAAAAGATTTGGGATCTAGGTAACTTGATTCCCAAGTTATATCCAAATCCAAAGATTAAGAGCCAGGATTCAATTTCCAGAAAGAAAATCCCAGATGGACGGACCAGGAGAGGCCACGCGCCAAAGCGCGCGGCCAGAAGCCACTAAAGTGCCGCGTTTCCGCGGCGTTTCCGCGGCACTTTGATAAGATCCTGATCCCAAATTTCGTGGGCAGATTCGTCCGGGACTCTGTAGCCTTCTGCACCTATAAATATCACCTGCAGTGCAACGCAAAGGGTGTCCAGCGTCCAGCAAAGGGCCAAAAGCTAGGGTTTTTAGGTTTTAGGTTAGATTCCATTGTAAATTTTTATTTTCTTTTTGTGAAAGCTGAGAGGAGATGTTGCATTCATGGAGGAAGGGATCCTCTTGTACCGATGGTGACAGCCGGTGTAAGTTGTAAATTTTCCTCCATTGTTTAAATCAAATCAAAGCTTGTTTTGTTATTTTTATGTTTTATTGTGTCTCTATCTTTGTCTATCATTGTTTTTCTATTTTTGGTTTATGACATTGTTTCTTTCTCTAATGTCTTGCCCACCATGAGATCCAACTGCTTCGAGAATACCTAGCCGAAGAAGGAACCTTGATGGCCTATGGCGATGAACAGGTCTTCATAGTTGCTTTTTATTCCCTAGTTGCTTTTTATTCCATAGTTAAGAAGGCGGACGATCCTATATGCCATGCTTGTACGCCTTCTAAGAAAAGGTAAATCATCGCAACGGTTCAAACGGTAAGCAGACTGAAGAGGTAATCTTTCTTTCTTTTCTTCCTTTAGTTTAGATCCACATCTTCCTAAATTCTTCTTTTCCACTTCACTGTAAATACCACCCATTGTAAATACCATCGTGACTAACAAAATAACTAAAAAAGATAAATTTTTAGAGAAACTTGCTTAACGCTTCCATCGCAGTCCCTCCCTGAGGATCACGACCCGCATAGCCTTGCTACCGCGGATTAGAACTGATTCCTCGCACGATCTATTCTTAATCTAATATTCTAATTTTTGTGTGCAGGAAAAATCAGTCAACAGTCAACAAGACCCCCTTCAAAGTTTTCGAAAGTCTGCAATGGCTCAGACTTTGAAATACTTTGAATTGCTTTGATCGGTGGTGTGTGGAGTATGAACGTCGCCATGATGGTTGAGTTCAGCTTCGCTTTAAATCCTGCTTTGGGATGTAGATTCGCCGAGGAATCATGTAGACTCGTGTCTGGGTAGCTTCGCGGCTAGGTAGGTTCGCTCTGGAACATCTGTTGCTTTTCCGAGGCCAACTGCCGTGGGCCGGTTACGAGGAGGATTACTTCTTCTCTCGCACTGATCGAGGGAGATATTCTCCCCTTGCGCGGTTTCGAGGGAGGATATTCCCTTTCTTCAAGGCGCCATGAGTGCCTTTATGAGGGAGACTTTTCTTCCTTTGCACGGTTCCGAGGGAAACCGTCCCTTTTCTCAAGGCGCAATAAATGCCTTAAATGCGCTCGTGCTTCCACGCTAGAGGCGGCAGCGCTCAGGCCATGGGGCCTATAAATAGGACACTTGAGGTCCTCTGAAGAGAAGTAATCTGCTCTTCTTCTCTTCTCTTGGTTGAGAGAGATACTTAGATCTCTGAACTAGTGGGAATGCCCACTCTGGTCATTATCCGGCCAAAGACCGGTAAGTCTTGATCATTCAACGACTTCACCGATTTTAGGGAATTCATCTCCCTTAATTCAGCTTTAACAGCTGCTTCAGGGATTAGTTTCCCTTACTCTTCATCTTGCAATTGACTGGTCTGCAGAGAAGGATTTTGACATAGCTTCTGCAACGAAGCTATCATCTTGACTTGATCAAAGAAAGATCACTGCATGTTAAGTCCGCTACATAGGCAGAACTTGGGACCTGGTATCTTCAAGGTTGAGCCAGTCTTGCCATATAGGTGAGGCTAAGACTTGGCGTTTGCTGAGCTAGCCCATCACTGTTGTGCGAGCGAGGCTTATCCTCTGCTTTAACTGAAATCGGATTGCTTTGCCCCAAAGAATTCGGCTTTAGCGCTTTTGCAGTGTCTTCTATGTTTAACTGCTAACTTGCTCTAATTTTGCATTGCAGTGAGCTATGTTCGCCGATCTTGTGTCTTGATGAAAGTGACCGAAAAGTTGCCTTATGCTTCCCCGGTTGAAGCTTTACTTTTAAGCAGGAGGAACAACTTGGGGCAGCTGATGTGTGTCCCAGAGGCTGTTGGCAGCCTCTTATCCGAGATGATTCGTTCTGAGGTGAGGCTGGTGGCCGCTTCGTTGGAGATGATCCACTTCGGGAAAGCGGACGTCACACCTGTGAGATCATTGACATCACTGCCAATTCCCATTATAGGTGATCTATCGTGTTGGCGGCGATAAGTTCATTGCCAATTTTCATCAAAGGTGATCCAGCTTCCTGGTGGCAAAATCTGCCATTATGTGAAAAATTATGGCCCTGTCCTCGTGGCACAACTGGTTACGGCCTTGTGTAGGAGGAAGGCCTTTCGTGTCCAGTTGGTCTGGCTTGAAAGCAGATAAAACCACTTGTATGCCTTTTGCACAAATGATCTTACTGAGCAACTGAATCTGTTGTATAAAATACAACTTTGATGTAATATCAATGTACCTTTCCTCTTAAATCAATGAAAGTTCATTTTCTGCTCATCTGATTTTTGCCTGCCTTCATTGACAATTTGGCCATAGCGGGGCTAAACTTTGTGCAGAGTTAAGGACAGGGTCCTTTTTGAATGAGCTTCGCACGATGCTGGCATATCGGCGAACTGTGCCTTTAGGGGCTTAGGCAATCTTTTTGGCGAAGTTCTTGATGAACTTGTGCGAAGTCCGCACTTTGACTTGTGGCGAAGTTAGCCCTTAGTGGCTGAAGCAGCGCTTCTCGGGAAGGCGCTTTAGACGGCGTTTCGAATTAATTTGAAACGACAGCCTGTACTGTTTACAAGGCATCGTTTCAGGCGCTGATTGGCCTATCAAAGTTATATTGTAGACATTTGAGAGAATATTCCTTTGCTGGATTAAATGTTGAAACTTGGTAGTCTGTCAGTTCAGAGGTCGCGATGACATAACTGGTTGAGGAGCCACCGAGCTTCAAAGTTGGTGATACTTGTCTTTTGTAAATGTCAACAAGTATCGAGACCTGTCTTTTGTAAATGTCAACAGGGCTCGGGGTTGAGACTTATCTTTTGTAAATGTCAACAAGCTCAAAATTGAGACTTGGCTGTCTGCTGGTTCAGAGGTCGCAATGACATAACCGATTGAGATGCCACCAAGCTCGAAGGGTGGTGATACCCGTCTTTTGTAAATGTCAACGAGTATCGAGACCTGTCTTTTGTAAATGTCAACAGGGCTCGGGGTTGAGACTTGTCTTTTGTAAATGTCAACAAGCTCAAAATTGAGACTTGGCTGTCTGCTGGTTCAGAGGTCGCAATGACATAACCGATTGAGATGCCACCAAGTTCGAAGGGTGGTGATACCCGTCTTTTGTAAATGTCAACGAGTATCGAGACCTATCTTTTGTAAATGTCAACAGGGCTCGGGATTGAGACTTGTCTTTTGTAAATGTCAACAAGCTCAAAATTGAGGCTCGGCTGTCTGCTGGTTCAGAGATCGCAATGACATAACCGATTGAGACGCCACCAAGCTCAAGGTTGGTGATACTTGTCTTTTGTAAATGTCAACAAGTATCGAGACCTGTCTTTTGTAAATGTCAACAGGGCTCGGGATTGAGACTTGTCTTTTGTAAATGTCAACAAGCTCAAAATTGAGACTCAGCTGTCCGCTGGTTCAGAGGTCGCAATGACATAACCGATTGAGACGCCACCAAGCTCAAGGTTGTAATGGAATTTGGGAACAGGTCTCATTTTCACGGAGAAAAACGAGAGAATCACTGTCATAGGTTTAATGTTAACGTAACAGCGAAATGTATATGTGGTCTTACCATTCTATGGATGAGAATTGGTAAGTGATTTTGGAGGTCTCGTTCTCACAGGGAGAAACGAGGGAATTGCTGTCATAGGTTTAATGTTAACGTAACAGCGAAATTTATATGTGGACTTACCATTCTATGGATGAGAATTGGTAAGTGATTTTGGAGGTCTCGTTCTCACAGGGAGAAACGAGGGAATCACTGTCATAAGTTTAATGTTAATGTAACAGCGAAATTTATATGTGGACTTACCATTCTATGGATGAGAATTGGTAAGTGATTTTGGAGAGGGAATCAAATGGGAACTGGTCCCTTAGGATTTTTAGCAAATCCCCAGCTGTCAACGGGTTTGATATGCCTTTACCAACTACCGTTTGAATTGGGCTAGCCATGCTATTCCCCTTAGCATGATGAGTTGTCGAGGATTTATGTTGGGCTTACAGGCCAACATTTTCCTCTGTCTTTAATCGTTAAGGATGTTGGGTTGTCTGGTTAACGTATGTGTAACCTTGACTCTCCTTTAAGACAACCAGTATACGGTTAGGTTCCTACTGGTTTATGGTTGTGTGATCTCGCTTGGAGGGAGAGAAAGGCTCTCTTTGTGTGTACTTTGGACACGAAGATCTTGATCAGAGGTGTAGTATTAACTTGATCATGAGAAGGATCCTTGATTAAGGATAATACTTCTTTAAGAACTTGTCATTGATCGGCATCATGAGTAGGTCGCCATCTGAAGTCATAAGGCGGTATGCTCTGTTTGAATAGACTGTTTCTATTACGAACGGTACTTCCCATTTAGGCTGAAATTTGCCTTTAGTCTTGTGCGTCATAATCATCGGTCGTCTGACGGCTAAAACCAGGTCTCCTTTCTGGAAGACCCTCTGCTTGACCTTCTTATTGAAGGCTTTTGAAATTCGAGCTTGATACAGCTCAATATGTTGCTGAGCTTGTAGTCGCTTCTCATCTAGGGCTTCGAGATCTTGAAGACGTAACCGATCATTGTCTTCTGATGTGATTTTAGTGGTCAGAGCTACTCGCAATGACGGCATCTGGATTTCCAATGGGATGACTACTTCGCACCTATATACCAGGGAAAAAGGCGTATTGCCTGTTGGTGTCCGAACCGTGGTTCGATAGGCCCAGAGACATTCACCGAGCTTTTCGTCCCAATCTCGTTTGTTCGAGGAGACGAATTTCTTGAGTAGCTTGATGATCGTCTTGTTGAATGCTTCCGCCAAGCCATTAGCGGCGGGATTATAGGCAGTTGAAGCAACATTCTGAATTTGGTATTTATCGCAGAACCGATAGAATACTTGGCTTATGAATTGGGGACCGTTGTCGTGGATGATCCGCCTAGGGACACCAAATCGATAGATGACATGGTGTTTGATGAAGTTAATCACATTAGAGGTCTTGACTTCAGCTAATGGTATAGCCTCCGCCCACTTTGAAAAGTAATCGGTTATTGCAAGGATGAACCGGTGACCTTTTGTCGAAGAGGGGTTGATTGGTCCTACGACATCTATTCCCCATGCTTCAAATGGCCATGAAGCAACAGTCGGGTGGAGCAACTCCGAAGGCTGGTGTATGAAGTCCGCATGAATCTAACATGCTTTACACCTTCGTGCATATTGGATGGCGTCGGCTATCATAGTTGGCCAATAATATCCAAGCCTACGCAACCTGTCTTTAAGTTTCTAACCTGGTTGATGAGCTCGACAAATGCCGTCGTGCGCTTCTTTGAGCGCTTCCTGTGCCTCTGAATGAGAAAGGCAACGGAGGAGAACACCGTCATATGAATGACGGTAGAGTGTCTTCAAAGTTGGATCGTAGTAGAAACGGAGAGACCTTCGTCTGACGGACGTCGCTTCCTTAGGATCGTCTGGAAGCAGACCATGCAAAACATAGTCAATGAGAGGAAAGCGCCAGTCTCTTGGTTTAAGATCCGTGGAGACATTATAGATTTCTCAAGTTCTTAGC
This sequence comes from Agave tequilana, assembly GCA_038442645.1. NCBI lineage: Eukaryota > Viridiplantae > Streptophyta > Magnoliopsida > Asparagales > Asparagaceae > Agave > Agave tequilana. The sequence goes on from JAVJIF010014015.1 coordinate 41,102, forward strand.
ATGTGCTTGGAGCATACAAGATGTCGAGTTGCGACTGTGAGGTGATACTCGATGTCGGCTGGCAAGGCTAGTGTTGTTGCTAATGCAGCAAGAGCATCCGCCTTGTATTCTGAGATCGAGACACGTGCCTGATGTAGAAACCTTCAAATAGGTTAGCCAATTCGATGGCCGTGTGATAATAAGGCACCAAGTCTTCGTGGCGAACTTCGTATTCGCCTTTAACCTGATTGATGATTAGTTTTGAATCGCCATAAGCTTCGAGGTAGCGTACCCCCATTCCATGGGCGAGCTGAAGACCAATGAGCAGGGCATTATATTCTGCTACATTGTTGGAGCATGATTCCGTCAGAGAAAATGCTCTGGGAAGGACATGATTCTGTGGGGAGATAACACAACCCTCACTCCGGCAATAATCTTGCCTTTAGGGCCCATTCGCGATGCTCCATCAAAGAACATCGGCCATACTTCCTCTTCTGAGGTTGCATAAGACTCGAAGACTTCATCAGGGATATCTTCGTGAAGTTTTGAATGTTCCGAAACTGGATGAGCAGCCAAGAACTCTGCAAGGGCCTGGCCTTTAACCGCCTTCTGAGGGGTGAAGATCATGTCGTATTGAGACAATAAAAGTACCCACTTAGCCAATCTTGAATTCAATGATCCTGGCTTCGTCATAAGAAGACGCAATGGGTTTATTCTGGAGATGACATGTATGGTCTGGCCGACCAAATAATGTCGTGTCTTCTGAACAGCAAAGACGAGAGCTAAACACTCTTTCTCGATAGGGTTGTAGCGAGATTCCGCTCCTATGAGAGTTCTGCTCAGATAATAAATGGCCTGCTCGTGGCCATTGTCGTCCTTTTGAGCGAGGAGGGCACCGAGAGAGTAGTCCATAGCTTTTACATAAAGCAGGAATGGTTTCCCTGATGTAGGGGCCACCAAGACTGGAGGTTTTGTGAGGTACCTCTTGATGTCTTCATAAGCTTCTTGACAAGCTTGATCCCATATGAAGGAAGTGCCCTTTTTCATGAGCCGGGTGAACGGTTGACAGCGGCCTGAGAGATTTGCGATGAATCTTCTGATATAAGCCAGCCTGCCTTGCAAGCCTCTAAGCTCTTTGAGATTCCTCGGTAGATGCATGCTTTGGATGGCTTTGACTTTGTCTGGGTCAAGATGAATCCCTTTTGATGTGACAATAAACCGAAGGAACTTGCCACTTGACACTCCCAAGAAGGATTTTGTCGGGTTCATTTTCAGTTGATGAGCCCGCATTATGTCGAACATCGTTCTCAAGTCGCGAAGATGTTCATTCTTGTTGCGGCTCTTGACGGCAATGTCATCGACATAGCACTCCACCATTTTTCGGAGATGATCGCGAAAGATTGTGCTCATTGCCCGCTGATAGGTTGCTCCGGCGTTCTTCAGTCCGAAGGGCATTACAGTGTAGCATAATACCCCCAGTGGTGTTCGAAACGAAGTATGCTTCTCATCGTCGGGATACATCTTAATCTGGTTGTATCCTGAAAAGCCGTCCATGAAAGACATCCTTTCGAACCCGCATGTGTTGTCAATTATGACATCGGTGGTGGGTAGCGGGAATTCGTCTTTAGGACAGGCCGTATTGAGATCACGGTAGTCGATGCAGATCTGTATGTTCCCGTTCTTTTTGAGGACGGGGACGATGTTGGCTACCCAATCTGGATGTTGTTCCTCCGGATGAAACCACATGCAATGAGCTTGTGAACTTCGGCTTCAATAGCTTCCATAATGTTCGGGCGAAACCGACGTTGTTGCTGCTTGACTGGCTTGACGTCAGGCTTGATGTTTAGACGGTGCATAGCGACCTGTGGATCAAGTCCGGGCATATCTTCGTAGCTCCATGCGAAGACATCTATATACTCTTTTATAAGCATTATCAATTCTTCCTTTTCTATAAGTGATAGGCTTTCACTTATAAAGATGGGTTTGGAATGATCTTGACTTCCCAGGTTGACCTGCATCACCTTGTCTTCAGTAGGTGGTTCACGCAGTGTAATATCTCTATTTTATAATACAGGTTAAAAAAAAAAGAACATTTTTCTTGTAATAATCCTAAATCATTATCTGGTGTGACATTTTATTACTATTTGCTAATAATTTAATGTTAACACTAGTGAATATGATGGTTTTTAGTATAAAGTTTTAATTATTTTATTAATTAGGTTGATGTTATTCCTTTCCTTATCTTCTTTTTCCAATGCTTTTTCTTTCTCAAATTTTTCCTAGCCAAGCCCAAGCCCAGAACTCTCACTTTCTTTTCCTTTTATTTTTCCTTTCTTCTTTCATTTATTTATTTTTGGGCCCAACCTATTTAGCCCAAGACCACTTACATTTTAATTCTAATTCATTTTTAGCCATTTCCCTAGGCCCAAATACCCTTTATCTATATTTATTCCAATTTCTTACCCAAAACTTATTCTTAATCTAACCCTAATCTTCTCCTCCCCAATACACAGCCGCCGCCACCATCAACATCAGCTCCCACATCTAGCCGCCGCACCCGAGCCAAGGAAGCACCGCCTCCCACTCGTCTCCGGCGAGGTCCGCACCAGTGCTTCAGCACCCCGGCAGACCCCTCCTGCACAGCCGCCCCTTGCTGCCTCCGGCGGATCCAGCAGCAGCACAGACCGGCCCCATCTCTTCCTCTGACGGCCGGATCTCCACCCGCAGCCGCATCCCTCCTCCATCGGAGTAGACCGACCTCCCATTGGCAGCATTACATGGAAGCCCCGAGCTCTCCAGCAATAGCCCCTGGCCTGCGCGACATCACAACCGAGCTCCGCATCATCATGCCATTAGCCGAGCCCTGTGACGTGGTGACTTTCTTGGCTGTGAGTTTATTTATCCCCCATCCCGACAACATTATTATTCTCCCTCTCTCTCTTTATATATATATATATATTTGATAAGTATAATTCATGTGTAAATATTATGTGATGAATGTGCATTTATTTATTTAATTATTGTTTTTCTTTGTTGTTGCTGGTAAGAGTGTGTAGGTGGGTGTGTTGCATTGGCCACCGCCCAACAATCCACAGCCACCGTGAGCTCCCCTCTCTCCTTTGTTATGTTACATGCATAGGTGGCTTTTATTAAAGGTATTAATATATTATATTAATGAATGTAAATAATGTGTGTTATTTCAATTAGCTAAATTATTGTATGTGAAGATTATTAATTCATATTTGTTGGTTGTGTTTGCGGCAAAATCCTTACTCCGAGCCGTTTTTCGGCCCTCCGCGGGACGCCGTTGATCGCCGTCGGCGAGCGCGAACGCACCCCACGCCCTTCACGGCGAGTTGCTCTATCCAACGACACCCTCCGCGACCCCGGACTCCTCCGTCGGAGCCTCCGTCGGTGCGCCGCAAATCGGCTCGAGGTTAGCTTTATATTCATGTATTATGGCAATATTGTAAATATTTGGAAGTTCATTTATATGTGTGTGGTTGTGTGTGCGTGAGTTACTATGGTACTTGAATGCATGTATGTTAATAATTAATTAACATGTATAAGTATTTATAGTTAATAATAGATATTTATTAATTTAGATATTTATGCATGGTATATAATTATGCATGAATTTATTCTTTAATCATTTATGTGTATATTTAGTGATTAATAAATGGGACATGTATGTATGTGCATGCTTGTTTATGTATGTGTACGCGTATATGTTCGTATGCACGTGTGGGTGTTTAGCGTGTATTTATAATTATTTGTATATATTGGTTGCGTATTACAGCATTTTGGATTTGTTTGGTGAGATCCGGACCAGCGCGCAGGCAGCGAGCGAGCGGCAATTCCAGGCTCTTCTGGCGAGCGCGAGATCCCCAGCTTGCAGCCAGGCCTTCCCCAGTACCCTGGCTACCGTCCTATGCAGTCCGACAGCAAAGAGCGGCGCCACAGTGACCGTAACGGCAACTCGCCCGGTAACGACCAGATTCCCCAATGTGAGTGTCTCTCTCTCTCTCTTTCTCTCTCTTTATTTATTAAATGATCGCAAATATTATTTTATATGTGATGTAAATTGTTGAGTAGATTTCTTATGTGACATGTTTATGTGTGGAGATCATCGAGCGTGGGGGTGGACGGTCATCTCCTGTTATTTTACATGTTGGGTGTATAGAGATATGATATGCATGATTATTGATACATGTTAGAACCCTCATGTTTGTCCTATGTATATCTAGAGTATTGTTGTAGACATATCAGGATGTAGCATGAGGGTATTTGAGATGGATATTGGTGGTAATGACTTGATCTAATAGAACTTAGATGCATGTATATGTTGTGATACCGAGTATTGGGATATCATGTTTGATCTTAATAGAAGTGTGAACTCTTGAGGATTCGGGAATCAGATTAAATTGTTAGAGTGAGAGAGCTGAGCTTGATTAGGGGTATATGTTGGAATGACAATTATTATATCAGATTCATTGATGTATAATGATACTTGACGATCATGTAACTGTTCGGAATGTAAGTTAGATAGGATGACTTTGGATTGATCTGGGACTTATGCTATTTACATTGTATGATGATCAGTAATTAGATCTGACTTTATTAGTGAGTATTGAGGACATATCTGATATGACTGGATTAGTTGAGTTGTGACTTAAATTGATCTTGAGTTAGAGGTTACCCAGGATCTATATTCCTTTTTATTGGAGCCTGTCTTGTATTGTGGTGAGATTGACGTTGCAGGCATTTGGGATCTGTTAGATGCTATGTTGTTGATGTTGATTATCAAGAGTAGATATTCTAGATTACTTATTGAGGATGTTGACTGTTTAGATATAATTCAATATGTATTGACTTGTTGATCTCGAGGACATACCATATACTTCATGATTGGTTATTGATTATTTCAGTTAGCAGAGATGACTTATTATGATGGTGATCTACATCTTGGAGTTTGAAAATAGTTATTATTTGATCTCAGTTGTTGAGGGTATAGAATTAGAACATATTGGTATTGAGGAGAGGACTAATTACAGATTCATTGATATGATAGTCACCGTTTTGGATTGCACTGATACTTAGCGATTCATGAGAATTGTATTGAGACTACAAGTTGATGGATTAGTTATTGATATCTTTGTAACATGGATGGATGAGATTATGATCAGCTTTAGTTAAGACTGTTTATTGAGCAGTAGCTAGACTGTTACTGTTATTTTATCCATGTTATTGAAGTTACTGGGAAATGATTGTTTGACTGTAACCACGGTACAGTCCTATTGTTCATCGTATACACGGTTACTGCTACTGTTACTGTTACTGTTATTGATATTGTTCACCGTGTATACGATTACTGATTGACTGTTACTGTACTGGTATTGTTACTGTCACCGTATTGTCCCAGTGTTCTAGATAATATGGACATTGACTGGTTTAACTGAATTGAACGAATAATAATGTAAATTGACAACTTACACTGGGATTGGAAAATTGATGGAGGAGACAGCGTCTGTATTTTGGGTGGACCTAGGATACAGGTTGCGCAGCCGAGATACGGTTCCACTGCAGGGTTCCGGGGGATGACTGACATCCCGTATTGTTCATTGTTGTCATTATCATTGACACATTGTTATTGTTATTGTTATTGACTACCTAGCGGTAGGACCTGGTTCAGCGCCAGGTGATTGGGCCGTGGTTCCGGGTATGTACGGAACCCACCTAAAGCATGGACAAAGTCTCTTCCACTGATTTCAATAACTTAGGACCCTGATTGACACATGTAGTAGGCGTAGTATGGGATGCGTCTATTACAGGTGGCAATTGGTGTTCGCTGACATAATAAATGATAATAAACTGTTATAATGTATTGTGACTGACTATAATCATTTGACTGTGTATATGTATGCTATGATAGGAATATGATTGTAACCATGACCAGATTTAGATACAACCTAGTGACATGTGATAGATTACACGCCTTGACATTGATTGCATATTTACAGTTGTGCCAGTTATATTCTACCTTTATTCATGTTATTATCATGTGTATTACTGTTCAGCTATTTATCTTGTTATTTAGCCTTTTCTATTTACTGTTGCTCTTACTACTATTTATGCACATTGTTTCTTCTGCACGAGCTGTTTCCCCTTTACACACACACTCATTATGGTCGCGTTCTGACGACCCTGGATTTGCACGTCCAGCTATTGGACGGTTGTTCTAATGTGCAGGTGTTCGATGAGACGGTACGCCTGGCGAGGAGCTTGGGTCCTTTCCCCTTGATTCTGGTATACTTGCATTTCATTCTTGTTATTATTCTTGCTTCTTATATATCACCTTTGACTACTGTTCAGCTGCCATTTTCTTCCTATTATTCATTGCTATCATGTGTAGTCTTATATGTATTATTGCAGTGGTCCTTGATTATTATAGTCCTGATTATAGCTTGTTCAGGTTACATCTTAGGCTTAGCGTATATACGTGGGGTATTATCCTCGCGTATATACGTCGCCATAACGACTCCGTATCTTTAGGATCGGGGCGTTACACGCAGTTCGAATCGCTTTTCCCACTGGAGGTTTAATTGCTGGGCCCATGGCTCCTCATCAATAGCTTCTGTAGGCTCTAATTGACTGCTTGAAGTCATATTGACAGTGAGGTTTTCGAACATTTCTCCTACACTGATATCCGAGTCCCACTCGGAGGATGAGGCCGAATGTGATGGAATTGATCCATCGTCCTTGGCTTGAATTGTTTTTGATGATGTGGGTGTAACATACCCTAACCTCTGCGTGTACTATCATAGTAATTTGCAGGCTTCCCTTTTGGCACAAAGTTCCGCATCAAACCGCGCCTTCCTTTTCCAAAATTCAGGCCTTCTCCATGCTTCAAGTCGTATCCCATTTTCTTCATAATATGGCGCGCCGGCCGCGCGTAATGGAAGAACTGTGGAGTGTCTGAATCTGAACTTGAATCTGCAGCTGTGGGTCCCCGTGGTTGGGTTCTACCGAAGATTATCGGTAACTGATCTTGTTTGGACGGAGGGATCACCAGCGTGGCTCCTTCTATAGCTTCCATAGGTGTGCTAGCCGCACTCGGCTTATGTAAGGGCATGTACAGAGAGCCATCCGTAATAGATAAAAACAGCCCAATACTCGCAGGATAATCGAAAGAAATATTATCATTAATTACCCATTCACCTTCATCCTCTGAAGGAGTGTTACATTGGGTATTATTGAGACATGCTATAATTGGTTCACCAATCAGAATAGCTGGCATGCCTGCTTCGGATTCTGAATCCGCCTCATTGCCACTTTCATCATTGTCCGGCAATGGTTCTTTAGGTGTTCCACCGGCCTCTTGATACAGGAGAGCGTCGGTGAAGTAATTCTCCACCCCTTTGAATGGTTGCTTCTCAGCAAAGACAGTTCGTACTGTCGCGTCATCTTCAACATATTTGAAGCATTGGTGGAGAGTAGAGGGAATGATCCAGTTGGCATGGATCCATGGCCATCCCAGCAGCAGGTTATATGATGTGTCAGCGTCAATGACATAGCATGTCACTTCTGACTTCAGGCTCCCGATTCTGCAACGGAGTCGAATTTTCCCAAGTGGGTGACTGCTTCGGCATTGAAACCGTATATTATAGTAGTGGTTGCGGACAACCTGTACAGTGGTATGCCGAGGAAGTAGAGAAGCCTTTTGGGGATGATGCTGAGTGCGGACCCCAGATCGACTTGTATTCTTTTAATGCACGTTGAACCGATATATCCGGTGTAGTACAGAGGTCGATCATGCTTGTTATCTTTGAGAAGCATATCTTCCGCCGTGAATGTAATAGCGGGCACCTTGGATTGTGTATGATGACATTCTGTGCAAGGAGACTGAACGTCGTCGTTAGGGATCTCAGGCATGCATGTCAGAAAGGATTCTGAATTGGCTAGCACATCCCTGAGTGCTTCTCTTGTCTCTTTTGAGAGGCGAAGGAGCTCGTGTATAGTGATACGAGCTGGGATATTGGCCAGCTGAGCCAATATGTCAAACCGAAAGGGCGTATCAAACCCTTGGCCTGGTGGTTTCTTCAACACGTGGTCAAATCGTACCTCCTTAGGCCTCTCCTTTCCCTTGGTTGGAAATGGAGCGGATGCTGGTATTTGTACTGACGTCGTTTGCTGTTGTGTCTCGCCAGTAGCTTTCTCATACTGTCTCAAGTATGATTTTCCGGATCGGGTGCCCGTCTGTTGAGGCGCATCGGCTTGTGTTGCCCAAGCATGCTTTTCTCCTTCAGAATCACTGAGGGAAGCTGATGTAAGATTGCCGTCGTCTGGCAGGATGGAGATGACATTGCAAGATTTGCCCTTTGACCTAGGCTTCTTTGAATCCCACTGTACGTCTTGGACAAGGTCTGGGTGTATCCACATGACTTCCCCTGTCTCCAATGTCAGGGAACAAGACCCCTATTATCTTGAGCTGTAGCTGGAGGATGCTTGATTTCCAACTGTGGCGCAGGGACTGAATAAGTCCCGTCAGGAACTGTAACCTTTGGGGTTTTGCCGAACTCGAGGGCCACCATATTGGCAGTGACTTTCTTCTGTTCTGACTTTAGTGTCAGGACTCCGGCGTCGACTAAGGCTTGAATTCTATCTTTGAGGACATAGCACTTGTCGGTAGGATGGTGGATCATCCTGTGGTAGAGGCAGTATTTGGGGTCGTTCGTGCGCCCTATCTCATTGGGACGCCGAGCATCTGGCAGTTTCATTTTGTTCCCTTTGTGGAGCAGATGGAATATCGTGACCACCTGATCGTCTTTGAAAGAGTACTGCTTTGGAGGGAACTTAGTCTCCTGATTGTTGAAGCCGCTCTTCTTGGCCTTCGACTGCACATCTCCGGATAACTCCACAGACATAGTCTCTTTACCTTTAGCTTGAGAAGACTGCGGTAGGTCACTACATCCTTTACTGTTCATACCCCATTTGCCTCTAGGGGTGGGTGGTTCGAACTTTTTAGCTGACTTCTCGGCTATCTCTGCTTGTTCGACCAATTCCTTCCAAGTGTGGGCCTTGACGGCCCCCATGCGAACTTCCACTTGGTCTAAGAAGTTGTGTCTGCATGTCTGTAAGAGAATGGGTAATGGCATCCCTGCTGGGCACATCAAGGATAAATTTCTGAACCGTTCAATGTAGTCACGGACAGATTCGCCCTTACTCTGTACAGTGGAGAGGAGCTTGTCCATGGTCACTTCGGTATCGTCCTCATAGAAACGAGAGAGGAACCGAGTTTCCAGGTCGATCCAGGAGTTGATAGAGTCCGGGGGGAGACTTCGGAACCAGTCAAACGCCACCCCCTTTAAGGTGCTAACGAATAGCCTAGCCATGACTGGCGTCATTGCTTATAACATTACCAGTCTGAGACCGGAAATAGTAGATGTGCTGATTAGGCGAGCTCTTTCCGTCATAGGTATGCAACGTTGGTGGTTTGAACTTCGGTGGATATGGCACCGAATCCCACTCCAGCGGATAAGGACGGACTGCCCCTACCTTCTTTAATTCATCCCTCTGAGCTAGGGATGCGATTTGAGCTTGGAGGCCCTTAAGGACTTCGGCGTCTAAGGAAGAACCCTCTTTGGATTTCTCCGTCTTTGGCTGCTCATTGCTAAAATGCTCCTCATCATCATGATTGCTTCTGGCATCATTGTCATTCCGATTGCTGAGGAGTCGAGCAAGCATCTGTTGAATATTATCCAAGGCTTCTTGTTGGGTTCTAGAAGTTTGCTCCTGAGCTTCCAGGCGCCGACGAAGGTCGTCGTTAGTGTTATCAGCCATATTGACTGATGCTTTGTCTGTTTGTACTGAGCTAACTGTCGCCGAAGAGGCGTATCCACTGTCTTCATCTTCTTCATCCGATGGTTGTAGTGATTTCCTAGGTTCTGGCGAGGCTAGGGCCGTCGAGGGAAGGCTGCTTGTAACTGTAGGGTATCGCCACCCTCGATCTGGTGTTTCGGAAGACACCTTCTTCATGCGCCAAGACTTCGCCTAAGCCTGGGCTGTAATCTGGATCTGGGGAGCTGTAGGGGGTGTCGTCAGATGGTTGACCTCCCCTGTGTAACTCTCGTCCTCTTCCGGTCATGTTGACGGATGCGGAGGCTGGATCTCGTGAGGGGCTCCTTCTGCGATGCTTCACAGGGAGATGTACAGACAGCCGATCAAAGACTGATTGCCGGCATGGAGGAGTAGCGAGGATTCGTCGTGACGGCAACGAGCTGAATGGATTGTCACCAGCTGGCATCCCCTTTGTTGACAACAGGGGGAAGTGGTCCGGAAAGACACCGACTTCCGCTTGTTCGCCAAGAATTCCCGCAAGTCAGGCCCATGGGAGCCTACATAATCCTGTGGAGAGGCCTTTCTAGAGCGTACATAGGATGATGTTCCGTTCCTCTTATCCCTGCAGAAGGGATTAGCACTGAATAGTTCTTCAGTTCTAGCTTCGCCAACAGGAGCGAGCTTAATGTTTGACAAACTGGAGAGTATAGCACGCTGTGGTGCTTTACCCGCTATGCTGCTACGAAGGGGATTAGCCTTAGGTAATACTTTGGCTCTTGCTTCGCGGTCATGGACCTGGTGAGTACGCTGAGGTACAGTAGCTTCGCTCATAAGAACGAGGCTGGCACAGGGCGTTGCTGCTCTTGAATTGGGTGACGGTATGATTGCCGTCGTGACTTCATGGTCGGCAGCATTGTTGGAGCAGACAGGCATCTTGCCTTTTTCTTCGCGAGAGAGGCGTGGTTTAGGCGTAGCTACGCTTGAAGCTTCGGTCAGAAACTTCTGTTTAGGCCTCCACATCTTCTTTGGCAGAGGATACTTAGGTTCGCAAGGAACCTAATTAGCCACACGCGAGGCTGGAGGATGTTGGCAGAATTCCGCTTCTGGTTTCTGTTCTGAAACCTTAGCCATGGAAACCTTCCGATGCTTCCGTGCTCGAAGCATTGGGCCACCCCCAGAGAGGACTTCTTCAAATCTTCCTTGATCGAACTGAACCACCAAGTTCTCATAAGTAAAGGAATCAGACTGCGGACGTGCTTCCTTGTTGCGCCAAATAACCGCAGTAGGTTCGCAGAGAACCTTTTCTGTCTCCGCAGAGACTTTCCTTGAAGATTTAGCCAGAGAAGCTCTGGCTGCACCGGCTTTTCTGAATTCAGAGTTAGACCCGAAGGTCTGTTCGTCGCATTGCGACACTTGATTCTCAGCGGTGGAGAATACAATCCCCAGCGGAGTCGCCATCTTGTTTTCCATTATATTTGCAAAGGGAAAACTTACAAATAAAAGGGGTTGAGGAGCTAAATTACAAGTATTCTTAAAAAGATTACAAGTAGATCTCCTCAGAGATTCTGGAGAAGTGTGCCGATAGGAGTCTGGTCAGCGCGCGAACACTTTGTCCCTTTGACGATGCGAGCGATGAGATTCCCTTCTCGCCTGGTTCGGGGAATCAGAGAACAGAAGGCTGGTAGAACCCTCTTGCTGCTTCTCAAAATCGCCTTCAATTAGGAATTCCTTCTCGCCTGGTTCCGGAGATTCCTTGAGAAGAAGAACGATATTAGGGTATCAACACCCTGGATAGAGAAAGCAATTCTCTATAAAGTCTCTGAATTCAAGAGCGCACGGTGCGTTGTGAAGAAGCCTCTGCTTGTGGAGTCCTCTCTCTTGCACCTGTCTATCCTCAGAAAAGCTCTTCGAAGAAGTCCTTGCGCATGTGCGTGGTCTTCTGCTTCTGGAGCCCCTGATGGGCTATTTATAGGGAGAGCAAGGGTATAATCGTCCCTTGAAAATATAGAAACAGATTGAATCGAATCTGTTTGAATCTGGAAAGTAGCCTTGCTGCAGGCTAAGATCAGCTTCTGCAAAGCTAGAATTGGCAGGTCGGTTGATCTTCTTGATCCTTTCCATATTGTTGAAAGATCTCTCCTGATCCTCTTACTCGTTTTAGGAGAGTCAAGAGATTGTGGCAATCAACTGCCAAATTTGATCTCTGATTTGATCTTAATTGGATTTGATCTGATTGGATCCGATCTCATCCGGAGATTTGATTGGTCAAAGGTTGACCATGGCAGACCAATAGCGGAGCTACCGCGTTGAGCTCACAGCGGAGCTGGAGACAGCTTCTAGCGAAGTCCGAAAGAAACCCTTTGGCGGAGCTGGAAGTCCTCTGTGGCGAAGTTACAAGTTAGCTTCCTGGCGAGGCTTTGAGTGGCTTCAAGGCGAAGTCGGGTGATACTAGCCTCTCAGGCGAGGCTATCCCTTTGGGCTCATGTAATGCTAAGTGCTAGCATCTTAGACCTGCTGAGGTCTGTTTAGAAACAATCCGGGTTCACTGTCTGCTTGCTGGATCAGTGGAGTCCAAGTTGCTTCCTTGTCCCTCGGAGATGGGTGAAAACAGGTCTTCAGCTCGTCTGTCACTTGTCTTCTGTAAATGTCAACAAGTTTAGACATTGTTCAGGCCAGTAAAAATCTTGTCTTTTTTAAGTGTCAACATTAACTAGTGCATAACAAATAAATAATAAGATATTCAATAAAGCTTAATTTCTCTCCCCCTTACGAAAACAAGCAAGACACAAACATATAAGCAAAACATGAAACATGCATATATTAATACTAAATCTCTCTCCCCCTTTTATCAACTCATCAACAAAGGGGTAAACACACCAAAGTAAAGTAAACGTATATGTGATATAAATTCATAATGAGAAGCGATGTTTTGTTAGCCTCATGCTTACATGTGTTACATGGAGAAGGAATGACTAAACTGTAAACCACATAGGTATAATATATAATGTATGCATAGAGATGTTAAGCTCCCCCTATACATGTGTAGTATATAGAGAAGAGAGATCAATCTTTTCTTTATACAATACACTCATCACAAATTTACGTACAGAGGAGATGTTAAGTTTACTCTCCTTGCATATATAACAATACATATCAAAAATAAATTTTGAAAATGATTGAAATTTGATTTCTAAACCAATTGAAAGGATAATAATTGAAAAATACCAATTGTAAACTACCAAAATTTTGAAACCAATTGAAATCAAAATGATTTTAACACAATTTGGGGATATTAAAAATAATTTAAGTTTCTCTCCCTCTTTTAGAAAAAAGAGTAAATTCTAAACAAAAATGATATAAACTTAGCAAGAGATTAATTTGTGCTAAAGAACATGCACAAAAACATGCATGAATGATTATAAATCAAGCATAATCAATCAATTATATATATGATGTTTATTGTAAATTTAATACCACTTGAAATATGAGGCATATATATAGATAAAAAAGAATAAGTATACAAAAATAAGTTTTTGGAAAATTCATGTTTCTAGCTTCAAATTTTTATTTCTTCAAAAAAAAATTCCAAGTTTTTTTCTTAAGAACTTTATTCAAAACTTCTTGTTTTCTCACAAATTTGAGCTATCATTTCTATTTATCCTTTTAGAATTTTTTAATTTTTGTGAGATTCTAGTTTGTGATCTTTGTGATCACCAAGTGGTATACTTTCTTAAATTGCTTTGTGTTACCCCTTGTGTAGAAATGATTTGCTTTGTGCATTGGCTTTATGCCTTGGTTGTACCCACCTCTTATGTAGAGGTTCATTAGCTTTGTACCCACCTCTTGTGTAGGGTCATTTCCTTTATAGAGATAGTAAAAATTCTTCTAGGTGAAGGCGGTTACGTAGAGTAAGTGGCTTGAACCTCAAAACATTTTCTTATGTTTGTGTTTGCTATCTCTCAACTCAACTCTACTTGTTTATGTTGGAATTTGAAGAATAAATGTGAATCTTTTAGTTGAATTATGGCGAGATCTATTGATTGAATCAATTGGATAATGGTTGGAGTGTGTTCTCCTTCCATTGGGGATGAACATGGTAAATTCACATGTTCAATTCTGACTTCGAATGAATGAGATATTCAAGTCTAAAGTTTGCCTAATTCAAAGTCAAAATGAGACTAAAGGTAGTTAAAAGCATTTAGTCCCACATTGGTCATGGGATGAAAGTTTGAAGTGTTTAAATTGAGAAAAATGAGAACAAAGGATGTGCCCTTTGGGTACTTAGAGTTTTAGCGCGCGATTAGGGGGAAACCATGCCCACACGTGCGTGCGCGCCGCCGCTGGCGGCGGCGACCGGTGCCGAGCCGGGCACGGGCTCGTGTTCCCTACCCGGTGCGGTTCTTTTTGAACTGGGTCTCACGGGTATGCGGATCATACTCGCTCCGCCATCAGGATCTGTACCACATCTTTCCATTCAAACGGGAAACAAATAAGACTTCTAGGAAAAGAACACATGAGATGACATTCAGGGACGAAAGCCCCGAGAAACCAATTTGTTAATGCGAAAATTGAACCAAGAAGAAGTCAGAGATCTAGAATCTCAAAATCTTTTGGTCCAGATTTTATAGTTCTATTCTTCGTATATTTTTTCAAGTACCCCCAGTGAGATGAAGTGTCAACGCTAGAATTTTCATGAGTCTGATGGTAGCTTAATTGTCTCTCATTCTTTTATTCGACAAAAGGTCCATTCATATATAATAATGAATATGAAGCAGGTATAGTTTCGTGGTAGAAGTGTGATTCGTTTGATTAATAACTTAAATAGTTAAGGGGTCCTTCGGTTTTTTCATATTCCGGTCCCCCAAAACTTTATTTCTTAAAAAATGTTTATTCCTTTTTCTCTCAATAGCATATTTGAGGAAGAATATACGTTCTCGCGATTTGCACCCAGAGGTCAATTTTGATCCAGATTTCATAGCATACGCTATTGAAAGCGAGCCTCAAACATTTAAAGAGGCTATCTACCCGAGAAGTACAAATGTGGAAAGAAGCTATAAATAGCGAAATAGAATCCATACTAAGTAATCATACTTGGGAAATGACAAACTTGTCTCATGGCAGTAAATTAATTGGGTGTAAGTGAATTTTCAAAAGAAAATTAAAACTCGATAGATCTATCGATAAGTATAAGGCTAGATTAGTAGCCAAGGGTTATCGACAAAAGGAAGGACTTGACTGCTTCGATACTTATTCACCAGTAACAAGAATAACTTCCATTCGAATATTAATTGCAATTGTAGTATTGCATAACTTAGATATCCATCAATTAGATATCAAGACTGCATTCTTAAACGGTAAATTAAACGAAGAAATATATATGGAGCAACCTGAAGAATTTATAATCAAGGGCGAAGAACACAAAGTGTGTAAATTGGTAAAATCCTTATACGATCTAAAGCAGGCTCCAAAATAATGGCATGAGAAATTTGATAGTGTCATGATCAAAGATAGATTCACTATCAATGAATGCGATAAGTGTGTTTACACTAAAACAGTTGAAAATGCATGTATCATTGTTTGTCTTTATGTAGACGACATGTTGAAACTTGGGACTAACATTGAAATTATTTAGTCCACTAAGAAAATGTTATCCAACAATTTTGACAGGAAGGATCTGGGGGTTGCTGATGTAATTTTAAAGAATTAAAATTACAAGAACACCAGATGAAATCAGTCTATCTCAATCTCACTGCGTGGAGAAGATGATAGAAAGATTCAAGGATCTTGGGATAAAAGAGAATACAAATCCTTTTCTCCCACACATCCACCTTCGTAAGAATACAGGAAATGGAATACACCAGTTGGAGTATTCTCAGATTATCGAAAGTCTAATGTGTTTATGAATTGCACTAGACTCGATATTGATTCGTTGTAAGCAAGTTAAGTAGATACACAAGTAACCCTAGTGATGATCATTGGACTGCTCTACTACGAGTATTAGGTCACGTATCACATACCAAGGAATATACCTTGAGATATGGACAGTATCCACGTGTATTTAAAGGATACAGTGATGCTAATTGGATGCAAATCTGAGGAATCAAAATCAACTAGCGAATACGTATTTACTCTAGGAGGAGCAGCGGTATCCTGAAAATCTTCCAAACAAATATGTATTGCCCGTTCCACTATGGAATCGAAATTCATAGCCTTAGATAAGGCCAGAGAAGAAACAGAATAGCTTCGACAATTTTTGGAAGATATACCATTATGGCAAAAGCCAGTGCCCGCTATATGCATACACTGTGATAATCAAGCAGCTATATTTATGGCACAAAATTTTATATACAATAGTAAGTCTAAACATATTCGTCGTAGACATAATACTGTTAAGCAGTTGCTCTCAAATGGAATTATCTTTATTGACTTTGTCTCGTCAAAAGATAATTTAGCGGATCCGCTTACCAAAAGTTTAAGTGGAGAGCGTATAAACTGCGCATCGAGGGGAATGGGTCTAAAAGCCTAACCTTATCGAGTCAGCTTAATGGAAACCTCACTTAGCGACTAAAGATCCCACGGATTAAGTTCAAGAGAAAAAACTAGTTATGATTGACTCAGCAAGTAAGCACTTAGGAGCTTGACTCCAATCCACTCTTAAGGTGCACACAAGTGCTTTCTATAAGTGGATTAAGGATAAACTTAATACTTTTAATGATACCTATATCTTGTTATTAAACAAGTGGAGTAGAGTAGACTACTCTTAATAGGACGATCACCTATGTGAGTATAGAGTTGGGTCGGCTCTTTGGGAATTTCAATGGAGGCTGTTATTCCCTAAAGATACTCTCTGAAACCAAGAATGTTCAGGACCAAAATGGACATAACCGAGAACCAAAATTGATTTGAAAAGTTACTGTGTGAAGCGTGTTGACTTGGCTTACACTAACGGCTAACAGTTCAAGACCTAGTTTACTGATTAGCAAGTGAGTCCAATAAAACTTTCGCAATGGAAGGCTCAAGATCTAGTTCACCTATCCTGATGCAGTTTTTTTTCTAAAGTACCTTTCACTATAGAGTCATTCTCTTTATGTGTCAATTCCTTGAATCTCCATTCATTGTGGGTGATTGTTGAAAATATGAAGATAAATGTGAATCTTTAAGTTGAATTACGGTGAGATCCATTGATTGAATCAATTGGATAATGGTTGGAGTGTATTCTCCTTTCATTGGGGATGAACATTGTATATTCACATGTTCAATTCCGACTTCGAATGAATGAGATATTCAAGTCTAAAGTTTGCCTAATTCAAAGCCAAAATGGGACTAAAGGTAGCTAAAAGCATTTAATCCTACATTAGTCATGGGATGGAAGTTTGAAGTATTTAATAGAGAAAAATGGGAACAAAGGGTGTGCCCTTTGGTACATGGAGTTTTCGCGCGCAATTAGGGGAAACCATACCCGCACGTGTGTGTGCACTCAGTCGCTGGCGGCGGCGGCGGCCGGTGCCGGCGTCGGTGCCGGGCTGGGCTCGGGTTCGGGTTCCCTACCCGGTGCGGTTCTTTTTGAACCGGGTCTCACGGGTATGCGGATCATAGCCGCTCTGCCATCCGGATCCGAACCGCCCAACGCAACGGCTGTCAGCAAACCGTCGCGAACAGTTGGGCGGTTGCTGCGGTTGAAACGAACCGTTGCAACTGTTCGGTTGGGTTCGGGCACCTTTACCCCTCCCGGAGCGCTATAATAACACTTTATTTTCTCAAACTAAGACACACAACAACACAGAGAAAACAGAAGCAACTGAAGTGGGCTTTCTGCAACTCAAGTTCGACTAAAGTGGGAATTCTGCAACTCAGATTCTGAAGCGACTTCCAAGAGATTCTAAAAATTCATTCTGAAAGAGGGCTCAGAAAATTCAACAGATTCTTTAATAGAATTGTTGTCTGAATTTGGGACTTTCAAAGAAGAATATTCTTCTACCTTCCTCCTTTCTCTACAGTAGGTGCTCCTCCAAAGTAAAAACAAATATTCTCCCTGAAATTTGTCTTGGTCCTGCTGCTTTCATAATCCTGTGAAGATACTGGTTAACTACAGTTTGACCGTACGGTGATTTGATAGTACTATCCAAATACTGTGAAGGAGTATTTTATCTTGGGAGACCAGTGTCCAATAACCCGTTAGCACCAGTGCGGGGGACGTAATTGTCTTAAGGAGATTAGCTTTAAGAGTACCTCACTCCAAATACTGTATAAGTGAATTAATTTTCTTTATAAAGGGGTTATATTGATATTCAGTATATTGAGATTGACTTATACCAGTCTAATTGGTGTTTAACCAAGGAAGGTAATTCAAAGGTGGTTCTTTAATTAAGGAACGTTCTATTGAACAGAAAACCTCCTACCTGATATTAACCGACCTGGCCAATTAGATCGGTAATATTTCAGTGATATTGATTAGTTGTCAGATTGATCCTAGAAACTAACAATCTTAAGACAATTAATGAAGTTTCTTACTTCTGTTCTGCTTGAACTTGCAGAAAATGTCTGAGACTAATCAAGACAGCTCAAGTAAGACACCAAACATGCAGATACAAGTTTTAATGCCTACTCCACTTCCTAACCCGAAGCCAGAGAAGCCAGGAAAATTGATGGCACAGAATTCAAGAGGTGGCAACAGAAGATGCTCTTCTACTTGACCACTCTGCATCTGGTAGAATTCCTACAAGAAGTCCACCAGAACCCGGAGCTGATCGGGACTCAATTCTTGCAGTCGATGCATGGACTCAAGGTGACTTCCTTTGCCTAAACTATATTTTGAATGGACTAGATGACTCTCTTTACAATGTCTACAGTCTTATCACAACGGCAAAGAAGTTATGATAAGAAGTACAAGACTGAGGATGCCAGTACCAAGAAGTTCGACGTAGGATGATTTCTGGAGTACAGATAGTGGACAACAAGATTGTGATCAGTCAGGTGCAAGAGTTCCAACTTATCTTGCACGAGATAGAGGCCGAAGGTATGATTCTACCTGAAACTTTTCAGATTGCTACTATCGTGGAGAAACTCCCACCTGCATGGAGAGATTTCAAGCACTACTTGAAGCACAAGCATAAGGTGCTGAAGTTAGAAGATCTCATTGTGAGGCTTCGAATTGAGGAGGACAACCGAAGTCCGAGAAAAGGAGCAGTAAGAACTCCTATGAAGCCAAGGCCAATGTGATCGAAGACTCAAAGGGAAAGCGTCTACTTCTAAAAGTTTAAAGCGGAAGAAGACTGCCCAAGGGTGCAAAGGCAAGGTCCAAGAAGGCAAGAATATGTGCTTCAAGAAAACCTGCAACATCTGCAACAAAGAAGAGCATAAGGCAAATGAATGTCGCAGCCGTCTCAAAAAGAATCAGAAGAACCATCCACAGGCAAACCTGACCAACCATGCATCACCAAGCCTTTCAGCTGTGGTGTCAGAAGTGAACCTGATGACCAAAATAAGGATTGGTGGGTAGACACTGGGCTACTCGGTACATCTGCTCTGAGAAATTATTATTCTCTGAATATCAAAATTAGAGTAAGATGATCAACTCTTCATGGGAAACTCAGCCGTCTCTAAGGTTGAAGGAAAAGGAAAGGTCATCCTAAAGTGGACATCTGGAAAAGAGCTTACTCTAAACGATGTGCTACATGTTCCAGATATCCGCAAGAATCTGATCTCTGGATTAATACTTAGTAAGAAAGGATTTAGAATGGTTTTTAAATCAAATAAATTTGTACTTACTAAGGGAGGGATGTATGTGGGAAAGGGTTATCTTGTTGATGGACCTTTTAAAGCCAATGTTGTAGTGGTGAACAAAAAGTCTGTGTATTTGTACCCAAAGCTTATAAATAAAGGAAAATCTTCTGTTTATTTGATTGAGTCTCCTACTTTATGGCATGCTAGATTAGGGTATATAAATTACAAGTCATTAAAAAACTTGTCTAATCTAGGATATATTCCTCAACTCAATTTGGAAGAAATTCGCAAGTGTGAGATTTGTATTGAAGCCAAGTTAGCGAAAATTTTATTTCACTCAATTGATCGAAATACAGAACCTTTAGGGTTAATTTATAGCGATCTATGTGACTTGAAGTTTATGCCAACTAGAGGCGGAAAAAAGTATTTTATTACTTTCATTGATGACTGTACAAGATACTGTTATGTGTATCTTTTAAATAATAAGGATGAGGCAATGAATATGTTTATAACATATAAAGCCGAAGTTGAGAATCAAACTCAACAAGAATATCAAGATTCTAAAATCCGATAGAGGCGGATAATATAAATCAAATGATTTTAGTGAGTTATGTGCTAAATTTGATATAATCTATCAAACTACAGCACCATATACTCCTCAACAAAATGGAATTGCTGCACGAAAGAGCAGAACTTTGAAGGAGATGGTCAATTTCATGCTCGTAAGTTTTGAAGCTCCGCAGAACTTGTGGGGGGAAGCTCTGTTAACTGCAAATTATATTCTAAACAGAATAACCCATAAGAAACTTGGTCTTATACCATTTGAGTTATGGCATAGAAGGATGTTGGCCCAAGAGGTTACACTCTCCATTTGTTTTTTTTTTTGGTTTTGATGATGACAAACCAAATATGAGCTATTTGGTACTAACAAGTTTGTTAAGATGAGTTTCAGGTTTTGTACCATGTTTAGAGACCATTCGCTTAGCTATTGCAAGAACTTCTAAGTTCCACAAAGCAAGGAAGGCAAATTGCACAACAAGGAAGGATCATAGAAGAGAAGGCACTAGCAAGGCATTGGATGGCTCAAAGACTTGAAGATAGCTCAAGAAGACTTCATGTAATTTGTTTTTCAGTTTATAGTATGTTAAAGAATAGTGGATAGGTTTGAAGCTCTATCACACACGTTTTTGCGCACATGCTCATTCCAAAATAATTTCTTATAAATTATACAAAAATATTTGCATACAAGTTTTTGCCTACAGATACATCTTTATATTTTATACTATTCCCTGTTCAAAAGTATTTTTGTTAAAATCAAAATTCTCTTTGTTTTCTTCTTAAAAATGATTTTTGACCTGATCCGGTCGACCGAGACAGTCGACCGAGTCTGTGTCAGTCTGGTCCGGTCGACCGGACCAGTCGACCGCAGTTCTGGCAGAGGCACGTATCAGTGTGCATGTCTGCCAGTCGACCGGGCGGTCGACCGAGATATTGTTTTTGCTCACAGGTTTTCTCAGTCGACCGGGTCGGTCGACCGCTGGCCTATAACGGTCAAATTTTTGATCTACCGGTCGACCGGCCCAGTCGACCGATCTGACCGTTTGAACAGTAACGGGCAGATTTTTAAGAGCTGTTTATTTTTGTCTTTTGTGTTTAAAAAATTCGTTTAAGGATATATTTTGATCTAATTACCTCCTAAACATCAGTAATTATGTTTTATCCCTAAACCCTAGCCCTCTCCTATAAATAGGGGTGTTTGGGGAGAGATTTGACACAACAACAATTATTGCTAGAAAATTCAAAAGTTTAAGGCTTTCAAAAGAGACTTGTTTCTTGGTTTTTGTGCTGAATTTCTCACTGATTTTCTGAAGGGTTTTTCAAATACTCTCTGATTTAATTCTCTTTTCTCCTTACACACAAGAGCTTCATTCCTACTCAATATTCTCTAAGGACCTTTGTAAGGGAAGAGATATTTGAAAGAGAGAGTTTGTGGTCTTTTGACTACCAAGGAAATTACTTGTTCTTGAGATTGTAGGAGTTGGGTACTCCATTGTATTTGAGATCTTTGTGATAGTGGAAGTGGTCAGAATCCTTCTGGGGAAGGCGGGGAGTAGAGCTGGGTGCTCGAACCTCGATAACATATCCTTGTGTTTGCGATTGGTTTACATTCTTGCAATTCTTACTCTACTTTGCTTGCACTTATTACTTGCTCATCATACTTACTTGCTTGCATTCATCTTGTGATTCTTGATTGTGATTGTTGTAGCTTTAAATTTTTAAATTGCCCTTTGATTAGCATTATCACCTATTCACCCCCCTCTAGGTGATTTTCAATTGGTATCAGAGCTTGGACTCTAGGTTTGGCTTAACATCCATAGAGAGATCCTTAATATTTGCTAATCAACATTCATTCACTCATTCATTCATCACTAGTAAACATGGCCGATAACATCAAAACCCCTCCTAAATTTGATGGACTTAATTTCCCAATTTGGAAGGTTAGGATGACTATATTTTTGCAATCTTTGGGTAGCTTAGTGGCCAAGTCCTTGACTAAACCCTATGTAGCACCCGATAGTGATGAGAGCACTTGGACCGACTTCAACTTTAGAGAATATGAGGCTAACTCCAAAGCCCAAAACTCCCTATTAACCGCCTTGAATGAGGATGACCTTACACGGGTAATTCATTGCCAATCCGCCTATGAGATTTGGCAACATTTATTGGTCACACACGAAGGGACTTCACAAGTCAAGAGAGCTAAAATAGATCTCTTGAGGTCCCAATATGAGTCATTCAAAATGCTTGATGAAGAATCTATTGATAATATGATTACTCGTTTCACTAAAATCACTAATGGTCTTTCTTCATTAGGTGATGACATCTCCAACGATCAAAAGGTGCGGAAAGTGATTCGGGCGCTTCCTTCTTCATGGGAGATCAAAGCCACCACCTTAAAGGAGTTGAACGACAAGGACGAGATGGACATCATTAGTCTCATTGGGAACCTAAAGACCCATGAGATGGAGAAGAAGGCAAGAGAAGAGGCCACTACTTCAAAGAAGAAATTCATAGCCTTCAAGACTTCATCCACCAATGATGACGATGAAGATGACGAAGAAGAAGATGAGGAGCTTACTCTACTTGTTCGCAACGTCAAGAGGATGTACCGGAAGAACAAGCTCAACTTCCGGAGAAATTTGAAGGCAAAGAGGAGCGGAGGATCATATGCTACAATTGCCGCAAACCCGGACATATCATGGCGGATTGTCCGGAGTTCAAGAAGAAGATGACTTCCTCCTTCAAGCCAAAGAAACCGGAGAAAAGAAAGCCTACAAAGCAACATGGGATTCGGAAAGCGAGTCCGAAGAGGAGGTGGATCAAGCTAATATGTGTTTCATGGCAAACACACCCAAGGTAACCCCTCAATCCCTTGATGATGAAGATGATGATGTAAGTAAGGAAGTTCTAGTGCATGCTTTTGTAGAACTTTCTGAAACTTATGATAACAAGAAACTTGAATGCATAAAATTACAAAAAGAAGTTGTTTTTCTTAAGAATCAACTTGCCATTGTTTCTAAAGAAAAAGATGATATTTCTTCTAATTTCATTTCCATGCAAAAAGAATTTTGTGCCTACAAGAGTACTTGTAAGGCAAAATCTCCTATTATTGATGAAAAAGAAATTTCTTCTTTTAAATCCAAAATGAATGATTTCGAAAAAGTTTTAAATGATTGTGCTTTCAATACTAAGAAACTTGAGAACATGTTTTCTAAAAAGCACACTTCACATGCTAACACTTCACAAGCTAAGAATTCTCATGCTAACACCTCTCATGCTCATGCTCACAATGCTCATGCTCACAAATCACACACCCATTATGCTTTTAAATATGGTAGAGTATATAGATGCACATATTGTGGTAAAAATGGACATTTAGCTAAGTTTTGCTATGATCAACTAAATAGAACAAATAATCTTGTTTGGGTTCATGACACTAACCCTAGAGGACCCAAGAAAATGTGGTATCAAAATCAAGTCTTAAATTGTTTGATGTAGGTACACACCAAAGCTCCAAGACGTAGGGAGCGGTGGTACCTTGATAGTGGTTGTTCAAGACACATGACATAGGACATCAACAACTTCACAACCCTATCAAGGTATATAGAAGGTGGCACCGTCACCTTCGGGGATGACTCTAAAGGAACTATCATCGGTATAGGTAACATTCAAATTGGTGCATCTCCTATTATTGAGAATGTTGTTTTAGTAGATGGTTTAAAACATAATTTGCTTAGCATTAGTCAACTTTGTGACCGTGGACTTAAAGTTGTTTTTGATGATTCCTCATGCAAGATTTTTGATGTTAAATTCGATATTTGTATTCTTACCGTTTTCGTGATAATAATGTTTATATCATTGACATGCTTAATTAGATTGTTCTACTAAATGCTTGAATGCTTTTGATGAAAATTCTTGGCTTTGGCATAGAAGATTAGGACATGCATCTTTTGACCATATTTCTAGGATTAATTCAAAGGAATTGGTGAAGGGTATACCATGCTTGAATTTTGAGAAAGACCGCATTTGTAGTGCGTGCCAACTTGGGAAACAAACCAAGTCTTCCTTTAAACCAATCAAGGATATCATGTCAACTAGGCCTTTAGAATTAATTCATATGGATCTTTTTGGACCAACTAAAACTAAAAGTTTAAATGAAAGTAGATTTGCATTTGTTTTGGTTGATGATTTCTCCCGTTTTACTTGGGTTTTCTTTTTGCAAAATAAAGATCAAACTTTTTCTCACTTTAAGATTTTTCGAAAAAGAGTTGAAAAAGAAAAAGGTTTTCCGATTTTGAGAATAAGAAGTGATAGAGGTGGTGAGTTTATTAACCAACTCTTCATGACTTATTGTGATGAAAAGGGAATTAAGCATGAAACGTCTTGTCCTAGAACTCCACAACAAAATGGAGTTGTAGAAAGGAAAAATAGAACACTTCAAGAGATGGCTAGGACAATGAT
Source organism: Agave tequilana (assembly GCA_038442645.1). Classification (NCBI taxonomy): domain Eukaryota; kingdom Viridiplantae; phylum Streptophyta; class Magnoliopsida; order Asparagales; family Asparagaceae; genus Agave; species Agave tequilana. The sequence goes on from JAVJIF010014015.1 coordinate 65,663, forward strand.
AAGTGAATATGACCTCCCTCAATATTTATGGGCCGAGGCCGTAAACACCGCATGCTATATATCGAATCGTATTTATTTGTGCAAAAATTCTTCAAAAACATCATTTGAAATGTATCATTCTAGAAAACCAAATGTCGCATATTTTAAAGTTTTTGGATGTAAGTGTTTTGTTTTGAATACTAAGGATAATTTGGGCAAATTTGATGCTAAGGCTTATGAGGCTATCTTTGTTGGATATTCCTCTACTAGCAAAGCATATAGAGTTTTCATTAGATCGTCTCAAACCATTGAAGAATCCATGCATGTTAAGTTTGAAGAATCTAATGTGGTTGTTGAGAATGTTGTAGAGATTGAACCATTAGGTGAAGACATGGAGAGACTATCCTTGAAGGACTCACCCGCTCAAGAAGAAAATCTAGATCCTATTGGTGAAGTTCAAGAGGATAAGGAGGAAAGCACTCAACCGCTTCCTAAAGCTTGGAGATACGCTACAAATCAACCTAAGGAGCTCATCTTGGGTGATGCATCTAAAGGAGTCACAACGCGCTCCAAACTCCATGACCTATGTGGTAACTTTGCTTTCATTTCTCATTTTGAACCAAAAGCATTCTCGAAGCCGAGACGGACCCATATTGGTTGCTTGCCATGCAAGAGGAACTCAATCAATTTGAGCGCAACCAAGTTTGGCACCTTGTTCCTAAGCCCCACGATAGACCAATAATTGGTACTAAGTGGATCTTTAGAAACAAGATGGATGAGTCCGGAAATGTCATTAGGAATAAAGCTAGGTTAGTGGCCCAAGGTTACACTCAAGTTGAGGGAATTGACTTTGAGGAGACCTTTGCACCCGTAGCACGGCTTGAAGCCATACGGATGACACTAGCTTTTGCATGTTTTAAAAATTTTAAACTTTTTCAAATGGATGTGAAAAGTGCATTTTTGAATGGTTTTATTAATGAAGAAGTTTATGTTTCTCAACCTCCCGGTTTTGTTGATCATGTTCATCCCGATTTTGTTTTTAAACTTGATAAAGCTTTGTATGGATTGAAACAAGCTCCAAGAGCTTGGTATGAAAGGCTTTCTAGTTTTCTCATTTCAAATGATTTTATTAAAGGCAAAGTAGACACAACTCTTTTTACTAAGCATGTTGATAATGATATTTTAATTGTGCAAATTTATGTTGATGACATAATTTTTGGATCTACTAATGAGCTTTTATGCAAGGATTTGAGAAGGTAATGCAATTAGAATTTGAAATGTCTTCCATGGGTGAGCTCAATTTCTTCCTTGGACTCCAAATCAAGCAATTGCAAGACGGAACCTTCATTAACCAAGCCAAGTATGCAAAGGAGCTAGTAAAGAAGTTTGGGCTTGAAGGATCAAAGGCTTGCAACACTCCAATGGCAACTACAACCAAGCTTGATAGGACGAACAAGGTAAAAATGTTGATATTAAATTATATAGAAGCATGATAGGAAGTCTTTTATATTTGACGGCAAGTAGGCCGGATATCATGTTTAGTGTGTGTCTTTGTGCTAGATTTCAATCGTATCCTAAAGAGTCTCATCTTATTGCGGTAAAACGCATTATTCGTTATATTAAGGGCACTATTGGAATGGGTCTTTGGTATCCAAAAACTATAGATTTTTCAATGACTAGTTATTCGGATGCCGACTATGCGGGTTGTAGAGTAGATAGAAAGAGTACTAGTGGGACATGTCAATTTCTTGGTAATTGTCTTGTTTCATGGTCCTCTAGGAAACAAAATTCCGTAGCTCTCTCAACCGCCGAGGCGGAGTATGTTGCCGCAGGGGCTTGTTGTGCACAAGTCCTTTGGATGAAACATACTCTCCTTGATTTTGATTTGCACTTTGATCATATAAAAATATTTTGTGATAATACTAGTACTATACACATGACCAAAAATGCAAATCAACATAGTAAGACCAAGCACATTGAGATTAGATATCACTTTCTTAGAGATCATTTTGAGAAAGGTGATATAGATATTGATTATGTTTCCACGGATTTACAACTAGCCGATATTTTCACTAAACCTCTTGATTTTGCTAGGTTTTCGTTTATTTGTGGAGAACTTAATGTTTGTATTATTGAATAGATATGTTTTTCATAACCCTTTTTGATGTATGACAAAAAGGGGGAATAAGTTTACATGACAAAAATAAGTTCATTTGTCTTGGTTCCATATGAATTTATATGCTTTATTTTAAAGATTTTTTTTATGAGTTTTATGTTTATTTTTTTTGAATTCATGTATTTTGAGAATTCTTGTGTTTTAGTTGTTTTGGTATTTTTGGTATCAAGAGCAATTTTATGTTTTATATTAGTTTCAATAATTGGTGCATCATTTCAATTATTGGTATCTAGAGCATATTCTTGTGTTTTATGTATAGCATAATTTGAGGGGGAGTTTTCTCCTCCCTATATTTGTCAATAGCCTATTTGTTTTGTCATCATCAAAAAGGGGAGATTGTTGGCCCAAGAGGTTACACTCTCCATTTGTTTTTTTTTTTGGTTTTGATGATGACAAACCAAATATGAGCTATTTGGTACTAACAAGTTTGTTAAGATGAGTTTCAGGTTTTGTACCATGTTTAGAGACTATTCGCTTAGCTATTGCAAGAACTTCTAAGTTCCACAAAGTAAGGAAGGCAAATTGCACATCAAGGAAGGATCATAGAAGAGAAGGCACTAGCAAGGCATTGGATGGCTCAAAGACTTGAAGATAGCTCAAGAAGTCTTCATGTAATTTGTTTTTCAGTTTATAGTATGTTAAAGAATAGTGGATAGGTTTGAAGCTCTATCACACACGTTTTTGCGCACATGCTCATTCCAAAATAATTTCTTATAAATTATACAAAAATATTTTGCATACAAGTTTTTGCCTACAGATACATCTTTATATTTTATACTATTCCCTGTTCAAAAGTATTTTTGTTAAAATCAAAATCCTCTTTGTTTTCTTTCTTAAAATGATTTTTGACCTGATCCGGTCGACCGAGACAGTCGACCGAGTCTGTGTCAGTCTGGTCCGGTCGACCGGACCAGTCGACCGCAGTTCTAGCAGAGGCACGTATCAGTGTGCATGTCTGCCAGTCGACCGGGGCGGTCGACCGAGATATTGTTTTTGCTCACAGGTTTTCTCAGTCGACCGGGTCGGTCGACCGCTGGCCTATAACGGTCAAATTTTTGATCTACCGGTCGACCGGCCCAGTCGACCGATCTGACCGTTTGAATAGTAACGGGCAGATTTTAAGAGCTGTTTATTTTTGTCTTTTGTGTTTAAAAATTCGTTTAAGGATATATTTTGATCTAATTACCTCCTAAACATCAGTAATTATGTTTTATCCCTAAACCCTAGCCCTCTCCTATAAATAGGGGTGTTTGGGGAGAGATTTGACACAACAACAATTATTGCTAGAAAATTCAAAAGTTTAAGGCTTTCAAAAGAGACTTGTTTCTTGGTTTTTGTGCTGAATTTCTCACTGATTTTCTGAAGGGTTTTTCAAAATACTCTCTGATTTAATTCTCTTTTCTCCTTACACACAAGAGCTTCATTCCTACTCAATATTCTCTAAGGACCTTTGTAAGGGAAGAGATATTTGAAAGAGAGAGTTTGTGGTCTTTTGACTACCAAGGAAATTACTTGTTCTTGAGATTGTAGGAGTTGGGTACTCCATTGTATTTGAGATCTTTGTGATAGTGGAAGTGGTCGGAATCCTTCTGGGGAAGGCGGGGAGTAGAGCTGGGTGCTCGAACCTCGATAACATATCCTTGTGTTTGCGATTGGTTTACATTCTTGCAATTCTTACTCTACTTTGCTTGCACTTATTACTTGCTCATCATACTTACTTGCTTGCATTCATCTTGTGATTCTTGATTGTGTTTGTTGTAGCTTTAAATTTTTAAATTGCCCTTTGATTAGCATTATCACCTATTCACCCCCCTCTAGGTGATTTTCAATTGGTATCAGAGCTTGGACTCTAGGTTTGGCTTAACATCCATAGAGAGATCCTTAATATTTGCTAATCAACATTCATTCACTCATTCATTCATCACTAGTAAACATGGCCGATAACATCAAAACCCCTCCTAAATTTGATGGACTTAATTTCCCAATTTGGAAGGTTAGGATGACTATATTTTTGCAATCTTTGGGTAGCTTAGTGGCCAAGTCCTTGACTAAACCCTATGTAGCACCCGATAGTGATGAGAGCACTTGGACCGACTTCAACTTTAGAGAATATGAGGCTAACTCCAAAGCCCAAAACTCCCTATTAACCGCCTTGAATGAGGATGACCTTACACGGGTAATTCATTGCCAATCCGCCTATGAGATTTGGCAACATTTATTGGTCACACACGAAGGGACTTCACAAGTCAAGAGAGCTAAAATAGATCTCTTGAGGTCCCAATATGAGTCATTCAAATGCTTGATGAAGAATCTATTGATAATATGATTACTCGTTTCACTAAAATCACTAATGGTCTTTCTTCATTAGGTGATGACATCTCCAACGATCAAAAGGTGCGGAAAGTGATTCGGGCGCTTCCTTCTTCATGGGAGATCAAGGCCACCACCTTAAAGGAGTTGAACGACAAGGACGAGATGGACATCATTAGTCTCATTGGGAACCTAAAGACCCATGAGATGGAGAAGAATGCAAGAGAAGAGGCCACTACTTCAAAGAAGAAATCCATAGCCTTCAAGACTTCATCCACCAATGATGACGATGAAGATGACGAAGAAGAAGATGAGGAGCTTACTCTACTTGTTCGCAACGTCAAGAGGATGTACCGGAAGAACAAGCTCAACTTTCGGAGAAAATTTGAAGGCAAAGAGGAGCGGAGGATCATATGCTACAATTGCCGCAAACCCGGACATATCATGGCGGATTGTCCGGAGTTCAAGAAGAAGATGACTTCCTCCTTCAAGCCAAAGAAACCGGAGGAAAAGAAAGCCTACAAAGCAACATGGGATTCGGAAAGCGAGTCCGAAGAGGAGGTGGATCAAGCTAATATGTGTTTCATGGCAAACACACCCAAGGTAACCCCTCAATCCCTTGATGATGAAGATGATGATGTAAGTAAGGAAGTTCTAGTGCATGCTTTTGTAGAACTTTCTGAAACTTATGATAACAAGAAACTTGAATGCATAAAATTACAAAAAGAAGTTGTTTTTCTTAAGAATCAACTTGCCATTGTTTCTAAAGAAAAAGATGATATTTCTTCTAATTTCATTTCCATGCAAAAAGAATTTTGTGCCTACAAGAGTACTTGTAAGGCAAAATCTCCTATTATTGATGAAAAAGAAATTTCTTCTTTTAAATCCAAAATGAATGATTTCAAAAAAGTTTTAAATGATTGTGCTTTCAATACTAAGAAACTTGAGAACATGTTTTCTAAAAAGCACACTTCACATGCTAACACTTCACAAGCTAAGAATTCTCATGCTAACACCTCTCATGCTCATGCTCACAATGCTCATGCTCACAAATCACACACCCATTATGCTTTTAAATATGGTAGAGTATATAGATGCACATATTGTGGTAAAAATGGACATTTAGCTAAGTTTTGCTATGATCAACTAAATAGAACAAATAATCTTGTTTGGGTTCATGACACTAACCCTAGAGGACCCAAGAAAATGTGGGTATCAAAATCAAGTCTTAAATTGTTTGATGTAGGTACACACCAAAGCTCCAAGACGTAGGGAGCGGTGGTACCTTGATAGTGGTTGTTCAAGACACATGACATGGGACATCAACAACTTCACAACCCTATCAAGGTACATAGAAGGTGGCACCGTCACCTTCGGGGATGACTCCAAAGGAACTATCATCGGTATAGGTAACATTCAAATTGGTGCATCTCCTATTATTGAGAATGTTGTTTTAGTAGATGGTTTAAAACATAATTTGCTTAGCATTAGTCAACTTTGTGACCGTGGACTTAAAGTTGTTTTTGATGATTCCTCATGCAAGATTTTTGATGTTAAATCCGATATTTGTATTCTTACCGGTTTTCGTGATAATAATGTTTATATCATTGACATGCTTAATTTAGATTGTTCTACTAAATGCTTGAATGCTTTTGATGAAAATTCTTAGCTTTGGCATAGAAGATTAGGACATGCATCTTTTGACCATATTTCTAGGATTAATTCAAAGGAATTGGTGAAGGGTATACCTTGCTTGAATTTTGAGAAAGACCGCATTTGTAGTGCGTGCCAACTTGGGAAACAAACCAAGTCTTCCTTTAAACCAATCAAGGATATCATGTCAACTAGGCCTTTAGAATTAATTCATATGGATCTTTTTGGACCAACTAAAACTAAAAGTTTAAATGAAAGTAGATTTGCATTTGTTTTGGTTGATGATTTCTCCCGTTTTACTTGGGTTTTCTTTTTGCAAAATAAAGATCAAACTTTTTCTCACTTTAAGATTTTTCGAAAAAGAGTTGAAAAAGAAAAAGGTTTTCCGATTTTGAGAATAAGAAGTGATAGAGGTGGTGAGTTTATTAACCAACTCTTCATGACTTATTGTGATGAAAAGGGAATTAAGCATGAAACGTCTTGTCCTAGAACTCCACAACAAAATGGAGTTGTAGAAAGGAAAAATAGAACACTTCAAGAGATGGCTAGGACAATGATAAGTGAATATGACCTCCCTCAATATTTATGGGCCGAGGCCGTAAACACCGCATGCTATATATCGAATCGTATTTATTTGTGCAAAAATTCTTCAAAAACATCATTTGAAATGTATCATTCTAGAAAACCAAATGTTGCATATTTTAAAGTTTTTGGATGCAAGTGTTTTGTTTTGAATACTAAGGATAATTTGGGTAAATTTGATGCTAAGGCTTATGAGGCTATCTTTGTTGGATATTCCTCTACTAGCAAAGCATATAGAGTTTTCATTAGATCGTCTCAAACCATTGAAGAATCCATGCATGTTAAGTTTGAAGAATCTAATGTGGTTGTTGAGAATGTTGTAGAGATTGAACCATTAGGTGAAGACATGGAGAGACTATCCTTGAAGGACTCACCCGCTCAAGAAGAAAAGCTAGATCCTATTGGTGAAGTTCAAGAGGATAAGGAGGAAAGCACTCAACCGCTTCCTAAAGCTTGGAGATACGCTACAAATCATCCTAAGGAGCTCATCTTGGGTGATGCATCTAAAGGAGTCACAACGCGCTCCAAACTCCATGACCTATGTGGTAACTTTGCTTTCATTTCTCATTTTGAACCAAAAGGCATTCTCGAAGCCGAGACGGACCCATATTGGTTGCTTGCCATGCAAGAGGAACTCAATCAATTTGAGCGCAACCAAGTTTGGCACCTTGTTCCTAAGCCCCACGATAGACCAATAATTGGTACTAAGTGGATCTTTAGAAACAAGATGGATGAGTCCGGAAATGTCATTAGGAATAAAGCTAGGTTAGTGGCCCAAGGTTACACTCAAGTTGAGGGAATTGACTTTGAGGAGACCTTTGCACCCGTAGCACGGCTTGAAGCCATACGGATGACACTAGCTTTTGCATGTTTTAAAAATTTTAAACTTTTTCAAATGGATGTGAAAAGTGCATTTTTGAATGGTTTTATTAATGAAGAAGTTTATGTTTCTCAACCTCCCGGTTTTGTTGATCATGTTCATCCCGATTTTGTTTTTAAACTTGATAAAGCTTTGTATGGATTGAAACAAGCTCCAAGAGCTTGGTATGAAAGGCTTTCTAGTTTTCTCATTTCAAATGATTTTATTAAAGGCAAAGTAGACACAACTCTTTTTACTAAGCATGTTGATAATGATATTTTAATTGTGCAAATTTATGTTGATGATATAATTTTTGGATCTACTAATGAGCTTTTATGCAAGGATTTTGAGAAGGTAATGCAATTAGAATTTGAAATGTCTTCCATGGGTGAGCTCAATTTCTTCCTTGGACTCCAAATCAAGCAATTGCAAGACGGAACCTTCATTAACCAAGCCAAGTATGCAAAGGAGCTAGTAAAGAAGTTTGGGCTTGAAGGATCAAAGGCTTGCAACACTCCAATGGCAACTACAACCAAGCTTGATAGGGACGAACAAGGTAAAAATGTTGATATTAAATTATATAGAAGCATGATAGGAAGTCTTTTATATTTGACGGCAAGTAGGCCGGATATCATGTTTAGTGTGTGTCTTTGTGCTAGATTTCAATCGTGTCCTAAAGAGTCTCATCTTATTGCGGTAAAACGCATTATTCGTTATATTAAGGGCACTATTGGAATGGGTCTTTGGTATCCGAAAACTATAGATTTTTCAATGACTAGTTATTCGGATGCCGACTATGCGGGTTGTAGAGTAGATAGAAAGAGTACTAGTGGGACATGTCAATTTCTTGGTAATTGTCTTGTTTCATGGTCCTCTAGGAAACAAAATTCCGTAGCTCTCTCAACCGCCGAGGCGGAGTATGTTGCCGCGGGGGCTTGTTGTGCACAAGTCCTTTGGATGAAACATACTCTCCTTGATTTTGATTTGCACTTTGATCATATAAAAATATTTTGTGATAATACTAGTACTATACACATGACCAAAAATGCAAATCAACATAGTAAGACCAAGCACATTGAGATTAGATATCACTTTCTTAGAGATCATTTTGAGAAAGGTGATATAGATATTGATTATGTTTCCACGGATTTACAACTAGCCGATATTTTCACTAAACCTCTTGATTTTGCTAGATTTTCGTTTATTTGTGGAGAACTTAATGTTTGTATTATTGAATAGACATGTTTTTCATAACCCTTTTTGATGTATGACAAAAAGGGGAGAATAAGTTTACATGACAAAAATAAGTTCATTTGGTCTTGGTTCCATATGAATTTATATGCTTTAATTTTAAAGATTTGTTTTATGAGTTTTATGTTTATTTTTTTTTTTGAATTCATGTATTTTGAGAATCTTGTGTTTTAGTTGTTTTGGTATTTTTGGTATCAAGAGCAATTTTTGTGTTTTATATTAGTTTCAATAATTGGTGCATCATTTCAATTATTGGTATCTAGAGCATATTCTTGTGTTTTATGTATAGCATAATTTGAGGGGGAGTTTTCTCCTCCCTATATTTGTCAATAGCCTATTTGTTTTGTCATCATCAAAAAGGGGGAGATTGTTGGCCCAAGAGGTTACACTCTCCAATTGTTTTTTGTTTTGATGATGACAAACCAAATATGAGCTATTTGGTACTAACAAGTTTGTTAAGATGAGTTTCAGGTTTTGTACCATGTTTAGAGACCATTCGCTTAGCTATTGCAAGAACTTCTAAGTTCCACAAAGTAAGGAAGGCAAATTGCACATCAAGGAAGGATCATAGAAGAGAAGGCACTAGCAAGGCATTGGATGGCTCAAAGACTTGAAGATAGCTCAAGAAGTCTTCATGTAATTTGTTTTTCAGTTTATAGTATGTTAAAGAATAGTGGATAGGTTTGAAGCTCTATCACACACGTTTTTGCGCACATGCTCATTCCAAAATAATTTCTTATAAATTATACAAAAATATTTTGCATACAAGTTTTTGCCTACAGATACATCTTTATATTTTATACTATTCCCTGTTCAAAAGTATTTTTGTTAAAATCAAAATCCTCTTTGTTTTCTTTCTTAAAAATGATTTTTGACCTGATCCGGTCGACCGAGACAGTCGACCGAGTCTGTGTCAGTCTGGTCCGGTCGACCGGACCAGTCGACCGCAGTTCTAGCAGAGGCACGTATCAGTGTGCATGTCTGCCAGTCGACCGGGGCGGTCGACCGAGATATTGTTTTTGCTCACAGGTTTTCTCAGTCGACCGGGTCGGTCGACCGCTGGCCTATAACGGTCAAATTTTGATCTACCGGTCGACCGGCCCAGTCGACCGATCTGACCGTTTGAACAGTAACGGGCAGATTTTTAAGAGCTGTTTATTTTGTCTTTTGTGTTTAAAAAATTCGTTTAAGGATATATTTTGATCTAATTACCTCCTAAACATCAGTATTATGTTTATCCCTAAACCCTAGCCCTCTCCTATAAATAGGGGTGTTTGGGGAGAGATTTGACACAACAACAATTATTGCTAGAAAATTCAAAAGTTTAAGGCTTTCAAAAGAGACTTGTTTCTTGGTTTTTGTGCTGAATTTCTCACTGATTTTCTGAAGGGTTTTTCAAAATACTCTCTGATTTAATTCTCTTTTCTCCTTACACACAAGAGCTTCATTCCTACTCAATATTCTCTAAGGACCTTTGTAAGGGAAGAGATATTTGAAAGAGAGAGTTTGTGGTCTTTTGACTACCAAGGAAATTACTTGTTCTTGAGATTGTAGGAGTTGGGTACTCCATTGTATTTGAGATCTTTGTGATAGTGGAAGTGGTCGGAATCCTTCTGGGAAGGCGGGGAGTAGAGCTGGGTGCTCGAACCTCGATAACATATCCTTGTGTTTGCGATTGGTTTACATTCTTGCAATTCTTACTCTACTTTGCTTGCACTTATTACTTGCTCATCATACTTACTTGCTTGCATTCATCTTGTGATTCTTGATTGTGATTGTTGTAGCTTTAAATTTTAAATTGCCCTTTGATTAGCATTATCACCTATTCACCCCCCCCTCTAGGTGATTTTCAATTGGTATCAGAGCTTGGACTCTAGGTTTGGCTTAACATCCATAGAGAGATCCTTAATATTTGCTAATCACATTCATTCACTCATTCATTCATCACTAGTAAACATGGCCGATAACATCAAAACCCCTCCTAAATTTGATGGACTTAATTTCCCAATTTGAAGGTTAGGATGACTATATTTTGCAATCTTTGGGTAGCTTAGTGGCCAAGTCCTTGACTAAACCCTATGTAGCACCCGATAGTGATGAGAGCACTTGGACCGACTTCAACTTTAGAGAATATGAGGCTAACTCCAAAGCCCAAAAACTCCCTATTAACCGCCTTGAATGAGGATGACCTTACACGGGTAATTCATTGCCAATCTGCCTATGAGATTTGGCAACATTTATTGGTCACACACGAAGGGACTTCACAAGTCAGAGAGCTAAAATAGATCTCTTGAGGTCCCAATATGAGTCATTCAAAATGCTTGATGAAGAATCTATTGATAATATGATTACTCGTTTCACTAAAATCACTAATGGTCTTTCTTCATTAGGTGATGACATCTCCAACGATCAAAAGGCGGAAAGTGATTCGGGCGCTTCCTTCTTCATGGGAGATCAAGGCCACCACCTTAAAGGAGTTGAACGACAAGGACGAGATGGACATCATTAGTCTCATTGGGAACCTAAAGACCCATGAGATGGAGAAGAAGGCAAGAGAAGAGGCCACTACTTCAAAGAAGAAATCCATAGCCTTCAAGACTTCATCCACCAATGATGACGATGAAGATGACGAAGAAGAAGATGAGGAGCTTACTCTACTTGTTCGCAACGTCAAGAGGATGTACCGGAAGAACAAGCTCAACTTCCGGAGAAAATTTGAAGGCAAAGAGGAGCGGAGGATCATATGCTACAATTGCCGCAAACCGGACATATCATGGCGGATTGTCCGGAGTTCAAGAAGAAGATGACTTCCTCCTTCAAGCCAAAGAAACCGGAGGAAAAGAAAGCCTACAAGCAACATGGGATTCGGAAAGCGAGTCCGAAGAGGAGGTGGATCAAGCTAATATGTGTTTCATGGCAAAACACACCCAAGGTAACCCCTCAATCCCTTGATGATGAGATGATGATGTAAGTAAGGAAGTTCTAGTGCATGCTTTGTAGAACTTTCTGAAACTTATGATAACAAGAAACTTGAATACATAAAATTACAAAAAGAAGTTGTTTTTCTTAAGAATCAACTTGCCATTGTTTCTAAGAAAAGATGATATTTCTTCTAATTTCATTTCCATGCAAAAAGAATTTTGTGCCTACAAGAGTACTTGTAAGGCAAAATCTCCTATTATTGATGAAAAAGAAATTTCTTCTTTTAAATCCAAAATGAATGATTTCGAAAAAGTTTTAAATGATTGTGCTTTCAATACTAAGAAACTTGAGAACATGTTTTCTAAAAAGCACACTTCACATGCTAACACTTCACAAGCTAAGAATTCTCATGCTAACACCTCTCATGCTCATGCTCACAATGCTCATGCTCACAAATCACACACCCATTATGCTTTTAAATATGGTAGAGTATATAGATGCCACATTGTGGTAAAAATGGACATTTAGCTAAGTTTTGCTATGATCAACTAAATAGAACAAATAATCTTGTTTGGGTTCATGACACTAACCCTAGAGGACCCAAGAAAATGTGGTATCAAAATCAAGTCTTAAATTGTTTGATGTAGGTACACACCAAAGCTCCAAGACGTAGGGAGCGGGTGGTACCTTGATAGTGGTTGTTCAAGACACATGACATGGGACATCAACAACTTCACAACCCTATCAAGGTACATAGAAGGTGGCACCGTCACCTTGGGGATGACTCCAAAGGAACTATCATCGGTATAGGTAACATTCAAATTGGTGCATCTCCTATTATTGAGAATGTTGTTTTAGTAGATGGTTTAAAACATAATTTGCTTAGCATTAGTCAACTTTGTGACCGTGGACTTAAAGTTGTTTTTGATGATTCCTCATGCAAGATTTTTGATGTTAAATCCGATATTTGTATTCTTACCGGTTTTCGTGATAATAATGTTTATATCATTGACATGCTTATTTAGATTGTTCTACTAAATGCTTGAATGCTTTTGATGAAAATTCTTGGCTTTGGCATAGAAGATTAGGACAGCATCTTTTGACCATATTTCTAGGATTAATTCAAAGGAATTGTGAGGGTATATACCTTACTTGAATTTTGAGAAAGACCGCATTTGTAGTGCGTGCCAACTTGGGAAACAACCAGTCTTCCTTTAAACCAATCAAGGATATCATGTCAACTAGGCCTTTAGAATTAATTCATATGATCTTTTTGGACCAACTAAAACTAAAAGTTTAAATGAAAGTAGATTTGCATTTGTTTTGGTTGATGATTTCTCCCGTTTTACTTGGGTTTTCTTTTTGCAAAATAAAGATCAAACTTTTTCTCACTTTAAGATTTTTCGAAAAAGAGTTGAAAAAGAAAAAGTTTTCCGATTTTGAGAATAAGAAGTGATAGAGGTGGTGAGTTTATTAACCAACTCTTCATGACTTATTGTGATGAAAAGGAATTAAGCATGAAACGTCTTGTCCTAGAACTCCACAACAAAATGAGTTGTAGAAAGGAAAAAATAGAACACTTCAAGAGATGGCTAGGACAATGATAAGTGAATATGACCTCCCTCAATATTTATGGCCGAGGCCGTAAACACCGCATGCTATATATCGAATCGTATTTATTTGTGCAAAAATTCTTCAAAAACATCATTTGAAATGTATCATTCTAGAAAACCAAATGTGCATATTTTAAAGTTTTTGGATGCAAGTGTTTTGTTTTGAATACTAAGGATAATTTGGCAAATTTGATGCTAAGGCTTATGAGGCTATCTTTGTTGGATATTCCTCTACTAGCAAAGCATATAGAGTTTTCATTAGATCGTCTCAAACCATTGAAGAATCCATGCATGTTAAGTTTGAAGAATCTAATGTGGTTGTTGAGAATGTTGTAGAGATTGAACCATTAGGTGAAGACATGGAGAGACTATCCTTGAAGGACTCACCCGCTCAAGAAGAAAAGCTAGATCCTATTGGTGAAGTTCAAGGGATAAGGAGGAAAGCACTCAACCGCTTCCTAAAGCTTGGAGATACGCTACAAATCAACCTAAGGAGCTCATCTTGGGTGATGCATCTAAAGGGTCACAATGCGCTCCAAACTCCATGACCTATGTGGTAACTTTGCTTTCATTTCTCATTTTGAACCAAAAGGCATTCTCGAAGCGAGACGGACCCATATTGGTTGCTTGCCATGCAAGAGGAACTCAATCAATTTGAGCGCAACCAAGTTTGGCACCTTGTTCCTAAGCCCCACGATAGACCAATAATTGGTACTAAGTGGATCTTTAGAAACAAGATGGATGAGTCCGAAAATGTCATTAGGAATAAAGCTAGGTTAGTGGCCCAAGGTTACACTCAAGTTGAGGGAATTGACTTTGAGGAGACCTTTGCACCCGTAGCACGGCTTGAAGCCATACGGATGACACTAGCTTTTGCATGTTTTAAAAATTTTAAACTTTTTCAAATGGATGTGAAAAGTGCATTTTTGAATGGTTTTTATTATGAAGAAGTTTATGTTTCTCAACCTCCCGTTTTGTTGATCATGTTCATCCCGATTTTGTTTTAAACTTGATAAAGCTTTGTATGGATTGAAACAAGCTCCAAGAGCTTGGTATGAAGGCTTTCTAGTTTTCTCATTTCAAATGATTTTATTAAAGGCAAAGTAGACACAACTCTTTTTACTAAGCATGTTGATAATGATATTTTTATTGTGCAAATTTATGTTGATGACATAATTTTTGGATCTACTAATGAGCTTTTATGCAAGGATTTTGAGAAGGTAATGCAATTAGAATTTGAAATGTCTTCCATGGGTGAGCTCAATTTCTTCCTTGGACTCCAAATCAAGCAATTGCAAGACGGAACCTTCATTAACCAAGCCAAGTATGCAAAGGAGCTAGTAAAGAAGTTTGGGCTTGAAGGATCAAAGGCTTGTAACACTCCAATGGCAACTACAACCAAGCTTGATAGGGACGAACAAGGTAAAAATGTTGATATTAAATTATATAGAAGCATGATAGGAAGTATTTTATATTTGACGGCAAGTAGGCCGGATATCATGTTAGTGTGTGTCTTTGTGCTAGATTTCAATCGTGTCCTAAAAAGTCTCATCTTATTGTGGTAAAACGCATTATTCGTTATATTAAGGGCACTATTGGAATGGGTCTTTGGTATCCAAAAACTATAGATTTTTCAATGACTAGTTATTCGGATGCCGACTATGCGGGTTGTAGAGTAGATAGAAAGAGTACTAGTGGGACATGTCAATTTCTTGGTAATTGTCTTGTTCATGGTCCTCTAGGAAACAAAATTCCGTAGCTCTCTCAACCGCCGAGGCGGAGTATGTTGCCGCAGGGGCTTGTTGTGCACAAGTCCTTTGGATGAAACATACTCTCCTTGATTTTGATTTGCACTTTGATCATATAAAAATATTTTGTGATAATACTAGTACTATACACATGACCAAAAATGCAAATCAACATAGTAAGACCAAGCACATTGAGATTAGATATCACTTTCTTAGAGATCATTTTGAGAAAGGTGATATAGATATTGATTATGTTTCCACGGATTTACAACTAGCCGATATTTTCACTAAACCTCTTGATTTTGCTAGGTTTTCGTTTATTTGTGGAGAACTTAATGTTTGTATTATTGAATAGATATGTTTTTCATAACCCTTTTTGATGTATGACAAAAAGGGGGAGAATAAGTTTACATGACAAAAATAAGTTCATTTGGTCTTGGTTCCATATGAATTTATATGCTTTAATTTTAAAGATTTGTTTTATGAGTTTTATGTTTATTTTTTTTTTGAATTCATGTATTTTGAGAATTCTTGTGTTTTAGTTGTTTTTGGTATTTTTGATATCAAGAGCAATTTTTGTGTTTTATATTAGTTTTCAATAATTGGTGCATCATTTCAATTATTGGTATCTAGAGCATATTCTTGTGTTTTATGTATAGCATAATTTGAGGGGGAGTTTTCTCCTCCCTATATTTGTCAATAGCCTATTTGTTTTGTCATCATCAAAAAGGGGGAGATTGTTGGCCCAGAGGTTACACTCTCCATTTGTTTTTTTTTTTTGGTTTTGATGATGACAAACCAAATATGAGCTATTTGTACTAACAAGTTTGTTAAGATGAGTTTCAGGTTTTGTACCATGTTTAGAGACCATTCGCTTAGCTATTGTAAGAACTTCTAAGTTCCACAAAGTAAGGAGGGCAAATTGCACATCAAGGAAGGATCATAGAAGAGAAGGCACTAGTAAGGCATTGGATGGCTCAAAGACTTGAAGATAGCTCAAGAAGTCTTCATGTAATTTGTTTTTCAGTTTATAGTATGTTAAAGAATGTGGATAGGTTTGAAGCTCTATCACACACTTTTTTGCGCACATGCTCATGCTCCCAAAATAATTTTCTTATAAATTATACAAAATATTTTGCATACAAGTTTTTGCCTACAGATACATCTTTATATTTTACTATTCCCTGTTCAAAAGTAATTTTTTGTTAAAATCAAAATCCTCTTTGTTTTCTTTCTTAAAAATGATTTTTGACCTGATCCGGTCCGACCGAGACAGTCGACCGAGTCTGTGTCAGTCTGGTCCGGTCGACCGACCAGTCGACCGCAGTTCTAGCAGAGGCACGTATCAGTGTGCATGTCTGCCAGTCGACCGGGGGCGGTCGCCGAGATATTGTTTTGCTCACAGGTTTTCTCAGTCGACCGGGTCGGTCGACCGCTGGCCATAACGGTCAAATTTTTGATCTACCGGTCGACCGGCCCCGTCGACCGATCTGACCGTTTGAAAGTAACGGGCAGATTTTTTAAGAGCTGTTTATTTTTGTCTTTTGTGTTTAAAAATTCGTTTTAAGGATATATTTTGATCTAATTACCTCCTAAACATCAGTAATATGTTTTATCCCTAAACCCTAGCCCTCTCCTATAAATAGGGGTGTGTTGGGGAGAGATTTGACACAACAACAATTATTGCTAGAAATTCAAAGTTTTTAAGGCTTTCAAAAGAGACTTGTTTCTTGGTTTTTGTGCTGAATTTCTCACTGATTTTCTGAAGGGTTTTTCAAAATACTCTCTGATTTAATTCTTTCTCCTTACACACAAGAGCTTCATTCCTACTCAATATTCTCTAAGGACCTTTGTAAGGGAAGAGATATTTGAAAGAGAGAGTTTGTGGTCTTTTGACTACCAAGGAAATTACTTGTTCTTGAGATTGTAGAGTTGGGTACTCCATTGTATTTGAGATCTTTGTGATAGTGGAAGTGGTCGGAATCCTTCTGGGGAAGGCGGGGAGTAGAGCTGGTGCTCGAACCTCGATAACATATCCTTGTGTTTGCGATTGGTTTACATTCTTGCAATTCTTACTCTACTTTGCTTGCACTTATTACTTGCTCATCATACTTGCTTGCTTGCATTCATCTTGTGATTCTTGATTGTGATTGTTGTAGCTTTAAATTTTTTAATTGCCCTTTGATTAGCATTATCACCTATTCATCCCCCCCCTCTAGGTGATTTTCAAAGGACACCTTCCTACCATTACCTCAAAATGTGAGGGTGGCTTGCAAAGTGCTTGCACTATTACCTAAAAAGATAAAGTTGGAGCAAGAACTATGACTGCATATTCATAGGCTATGCCTTGAATAGTAGTGCCTGCAGATTTCTGGTTCATAAATCAGAATACCAGATATTCATATAAACATGATTATCGAATTTAGAGATGTTATATTCTTTGAAGACATCTTTCCATACAAACGAGAAACAGATAGACTTCTAGGAAAAGAACACATGAGATGACATTCGGGATGAAGCCCTGAGAAACCAATTGTTCATGCGAAAATTGAACCTAGAAGAAGTCAAGATCTAGAATCTCAAAATCTTTTGGTCCAATTTCATAACATATGCTAGTGAAAGCGAGCCTCAAACATTTAAAGAGACTATGTCTACCCCCAAAGTACAAATAAGAAAGAAGCTATAAATAGCGAATAGAATCCATACTAAGTAATCATACTTAAGAATTGGCAACTTGCCTCATGACAGTAAACAATTGGGTGTAACTAGATTTTCAAAAGAAAATTAAAACCCGAGGATGATCTATCGACAAGTACAAGACTAGATTAGTAGCCAAGGGTTTATCGACAAAAGGAAGAACTTGACTACTTCATACTTATTCACCAGTAATAAGAATAGCCTCTATTCGGATATTGATTGCAATTGCAGTATTGCATAAGTTAGATATCCATCAAATGGATGTCAAGACTGCATTCTTAAACGGTGATTAAATGAAGAAATATATATGGAGCAACCTGAAGGTTTATAGTCAAGGGCCAAGAACACAAAGTGTGTAAATTAATAAAATTCTTATACGGTCTAAAGTAGGCTCCAAAAATGGCATGAGAAATTTGATAGTGTTATAATCAAAGATGGATTCACTATCAATGAATGCGATAAGTGTGTTTATACTAAAACAGTTGAAAATGCACGTAACATTGTTTGCCTTTATGTAGACGACATGGATACTTGGACTAATATTGAAATTATTAAGTCCACTAAGAAATTGTTATTCAACAATTTTGACATGAAGGATCTGGGGTGTTGCTGATGTAATTTTAGGAATTAAAATCACAAGAACACCAGATGGAATCAGTCTATCTCAATCTCACTACGTGCAGAAGATGATAGAAGATTCAAGGATCGTAGGATAAAAGAGAATACAACCCTTTTCTCCCACACATCCACCT
>JAVJIF010014016.1:0-108728 GCA_038442645.1 Agave tequilana
GCCTTTCCACCAGAAGCTCCAATGCGGCAGTCTGGTCATCCCCTCTAAAGTCTCGAATGATTTCGATATTTCAAGAGAGGACCACCTTTAAAGCAGAAAATGAGGTCTTTGAGCCCTTCAAGACCAGAGCAACAGATCGCTTCAGGCTCTTGTAAAAGCTATCAACCATCTCGGCCACAAATTCTTTCCTGCTTCAACTACGCTCGGTGAGCGAGTAGTACCTAAAGACAAAGCTTCCACCGGCTTCACTGTCATAATGGCGAGGAAATGATAGAAACACTGGCTGGAGAAAGACAAGGGATCGCTGGTGATCTAGGAGGAGTCCTCATTGAAACTAGTACACCAGCCACGATGGAAGTAGGGCTGGTGACTATTTCAAGAAGAACTGGCTCAACAACCAGTGTCAGAGACGTAGGGCTGATAATTATCTTCAGCCCAGCGATTGTCAGGATAGGCAGCGTTAAAGAAACCACTGGCATCTCACCTACCGATGCAGTTGGAAGCGAGATTTGTTCTATAACCACCGTCTCCTAAGCCTCTTTAACTCCACCAGTAGGCTCAGGCTAATAAGAGGGCAGGTCGTGATATAAGACATCCAACTCGGCAACGTCTATTGCGGCTGAAGTACTTGCCTCCCCCCTGATTCCCTCAGGAAGATCAGCTGGTCCCCTTGAAGTCGATGCACGCAAATGCGAAACACATGTGAAAAGATTTTGTTGAAACAAGGCATAACAAATATCAGGAGAGAATTGCTTACAAGAGTTCAAAGTATTACTGAGAGGCGATACCGCCTCAACTGCCTCAGCCACAATCTCTCTCCAGACTTCCTCAACGGCAACACTAATTTCGTCGGGCTTCATAGAAAAGATTTTGCAGTTGCAGGAGGGACGTCCGGCTCACCTTCGCTCGCTCGCCGAGCCTCTGTGGTCCATCCTATAAAGCTTGAGGCCATTGGACTCTCTTTCGAGGTGCCAGCGCCTGAAGGACAAACATCAACCGCGTCACCCTCAGAATCTTCTGAGACGATGAAGTAGCTAGCCTCGTCACCTTCCTTATAAGTAAACAGAAAATCATCATAATCCCCCTGTTCTCCTGCAGCCTCAGCTTCTGGTTCTCTTGTAGTCTCAGTTCCTGAATCATAGGATAAACAAATGAGCTGCACGAAATATATAAGTACATGTCAAAAAAAATGAATGAAACTGGTCTTACCCAGGCCGGGAACAGCTTTATCAGCCGTCTGCTTTTGCGCTGATAGTTTAATAACTAACAGAGCAGGGGAGGAGGCACTGCAGCTGATTCGCCTTTTGCAATAATGGTGGGAGTGCAGCGACGGGGCTTCTTCACCACCCTCTTCCTACGGGATCCACCTCGCTACTTTCGTTTGAAGTGGACATTGTGATCTTCTTCCTCCACCTCTTCCACCTCCATGTCTTCCATAGGGGTTGTGCCTACCCCGTCAGAAACATCTGCTAGAACCTCAGCGCCTGTAACTCCTTCAAAGCGAGGACTTTCTGCGTCCAAAGCTTCACTATCGGCAGTGGCGACGAACTCCGGGAGGCCTGGCACCCGGACCCTTTTGCCCTCACCCTTCTCGGTGACTTTCCACTACAGCCGCTGAGAAATCAATTTCACACCAAAAAAGAATTTAGAAAGTCTGATAGGCGTGGAGTTTGAAGTTCTATACCATTGACAGAACCCCAAAGTCGTCAGTAGGTTTGGGGTCATCAGCGACATGCACAGCTATGCCTCAGTACAGCCAGCAATGAAGAACCGCCAAGCGCGAACAGCATCAATGAGACACCCCATGAAGGCCAGGCTGATGTTCGGATTACCAACAAAGAGTTGGTCATACCCAAACTGACGAGCAAATCGACTCGCGACATAATGCTCCAAATAGCAGGTGTCCCCGCTCCTGTACACCAGATGAGATGATTGGATGCTAACTAGCCATTCAAAGATCCCTCAACTCAGCGACGTCTTCCCATCTCCCACATCCTTAATTCTTCACCATAGCCAGCATCATGAATGTAGGGGAAGCACCGGAAGAGACTATAGACGTCGTCCGACACAGCAGCTTGCGGACCGCGGTCACATAAGTCTGTAACCATGAAGATCCCTCAAATAGGTGGGGAAGCGTCATTCGAACACCTTCTGGAGGCTCTTCACCAGCTTGAATAATAGCTGGGCAGTGAAGAGCGAACCATGCCATCAAATAGGTGTATGACAAGCCGATCCTAGGGTTTGGTCCATCACGGGGCAAGATAGTGCCCTTCCCCCTTTTCATCATTGGTGGCCTATAGAAAGCCTCCGTCAATGCACGAAGGCCCCACTGAATACAACACCATTGTCAGGAGAAGTCCAAGGGAGCAACGTGGACTAGATGAACGGCCGGCAATAAGACAGTTGGAAGAATGACTTCGCTAGAAGGAGATGACACCACACATCTCTTCAACCAAACTGATAAAAACTCGGCCAAAAATGCTTTCCGGGACATCGGTCGACGGGCCTGATAATGGAAACTCCTAAGAATGTCACCCTTCTCATTGATACCATCATCTTCTTCCAAGACCATATCTCTCGGGGAATATTCTTGCATCCTCCGAAAAATGTCCTCGTCTGCAACCCCGCGGTAAGCCGCTTCAGGAGCATCTTTCAGGTTGGGGAATAAATAATTCCCCCAGCTCTTTGAACTGCTCGAAGCTCCCTTATGGCTCCCATTCATACTCGAGCAGATGTAAAAATGGCATATCAATTCCCAGTAAGTCTCGAATAGAGCGGGCTGCTGCTTCTCCAGAAGTACCAATTCCGCCTCGCCTGGGAAGTATTCATCATAAGGGAGAGATCCTATTGGCAGCGCAGAGACTTCCCACATCTCATACAAAGCCATGCCCAATTCGCCTACAGGGGCAAAGAAAGTCCTGTAGCTGAACTGTATAACTCGAAGATGGCGTAAAAGTTCGCTACGCTCATCTGGATGCCATAGCAAGTTGCCCTGACAGCCTCGTAGAGTCCCAGCCTCTTCAACTCCTCTTCAAAATGGGCCAAGATGTATAGAGTCAAGTCTCTCCACCAGGCCTTTGGAGGATGAATCCAGCCTGGGGGTCCTGAAATCAGTTTCTAGATAGTTGTCATAGACTTTGAAGAATTGATTTCCAAAGGTTTGAGCCATAGCTGGATTTTCTCCCACCGGGATGTCTTGGAGAACATTTCCAGGATGAAGACCCAATATACAGTGAGGAGGACCTGCCCTTGTATAACCGGGAGACGTAACTATCAATATACCCACATGAACAGAGTCAGTGGTCCGAGTCACTTGCCACTTCATCTTCTGAGGCCTCGTCACGCATTGGAAGAAAGACAGCGGGAAATGACGCTTGCTAAATGTGAGGTAATACTTCTCGCCATCCAGATTGAAGATCCACTGCCCTTCCCCGGCCAGTAGTTGATGATCGGTGTCGGGCGCTGCATCCCCAAACATGAAGCCGGGCTTCTGATAAATTTTTCAGTTACAATCCTCGAGGGGAGCAGAAGTTAAGATACTCCTCATGATACGCTGATCTCCGGCGTGGATAAGGGCATCCCGGCCAGGAGCGCTCCGCTTGCTGAATAATGAGGCTTGCTCCTGGAATTGCAGGCTAACATTGCCATCCAGTTCCCTGGCTGTTCCAAAGAGGCTGTTCAAAGGTCCGGAGTATAATGCACTGCAAAGCAAGAAGAAATTATATTAGCCCATTAGCCGAAGAAAAAGAAAGCTAAAGCAAAAAAAATTGCTAAGGCATTGCTTCGCTCTCCGAGCGAAACTAGCCTAGCATTAGCTTAGCCCTGAGGCTTAGCTCCACATCCTGCACGAAGGCAGAGTACAGAAAATCTCCAAGTGTAGCTTTGCAATCTGTCGCTGAACAGAATGTGAAAAAGCCCAGGACTAACTTCCCTGACTGATCAGAGGACTTTAAAGTCCTCTTCCCAACTATGCTTTTAGAGCTAGCTTCGCATCCTATCATTTGACAGAATGTGAACCGCTCTATGGGCTAGCTTCGCATAGAAGCTAAGAGAAGAAACCATTGGTTTCTGAATTTTAAGTTGAGAAATTAAGGGGAATTAAATCCCCTAAAAATTCGGCAAAGTTAAATTAATTAAGGGAGAGCGACTTCTTGAGATCACTAGATTATGGTGAATCACTCCGGATTCACCATGAAATAGCCAGTAATGGCTTCGAAAAGAGATGAAATCTCTGGATAAGAGGGAAAAATCCCTACCTGCAATGGGGCGTTCGATGACCGGAGGAGGAGAGGGCGCCTCCGTAGCAGAGTTCGCCGCCTCTTTGCCTGCACGTCATTTGAGGGCCAAATGAACTGTGAAGTTCTTCTGAAAATCCGAATGAGGAAGAAGAAGAAAGAGAGAGAGAGAGAGAGAGAGAGAGAGAGAGAGAGAGAGAGAGAGTTTCACTCTCTGAAAATTCGATTTTTAGAGAAGGCAGTCTTCTCTTTTAGCCCATCGGGCTTTTATAGACATAAAAATGTCTAACTTCGCCTCCTCAAAAGGAGCGCAGGAGGTCATTTCAAATCAATTTGAAACGGCGCCTAAGCGCCTTCCCCGAGAAGCCTTGCATCAGCTTCGCTAAGGGCTAGCTCCGCTGCGAGTTCAGCGTTGACTTCGCGCAATGTTTGATTAACTTTGCTGAAAGATGAGCTTTAGCTCCGCTAAGAGCTCATCTCTAAATTCGCGAAAATTTTGTGCTAGCTCCGCTGGAAGCTTGTTCCTGACTTAGTTGGAAATCCATCTTCAGCTTCGCTGGAAGCTTAGTTCCGCTAAGAGCTTTTCTTTCCTCCTCAGGAAAAGGCTTACCTAAGCAAGTCCAGTCCAGTTGCTTTCGAAGTTCAAAGAGAAAATAAGGGGAGCAAAATAAATTAGTGAAAAGAAATTACTTTCTTATTGATTCTAAAGGGAAGTGATTGAGATTTTATAGATTGAAATAAAGTTCAGAATTCTTAGTCTCAATGCGAATCCGCTGTAGCAAGGGCTCAAGCGGGTCGTGATCCTCAGGGAAGGATGCGATGCAAGCTTTTCGACTCGATTCCTCTGTATGCTTCAAGTAAGAAAAGAGAGATTAGATTGGTGATGAAATATGAGATTAAAGACGTGGTTTTGCTGATCTTCTACCACAACCTTATTGCAAATTAAAGAGCTTGATCTTCATCTTAAGATTGATATGATTCACCCTAGGTTATTACAAATATATCAAGCAAGAAAAATTAATACACGATTCTAACTAAGTTGCATTATTCAAAAACCAACTATGGTTCATCCTAACATCTAGGTACAGCCTAATAGAAGACTAATCTCAAATTTATGCTGTCCTAGTTCTTAAGTTTGAAGTCATGAAAAGTTCTTTTAACATGCAACCAAGATTAAGAATTTTAAGTATTTTTTAATCTTCCAGAATTAGTTGCCTTTAAACCTAGGGTTTCTAGAGATGTTCATTAATCAGATCAAGTTTTAATTGCTCTAGGGTTGCTTTAAGAATCTCAGCAAACCACTAAGAGGATTAGTTCTTCATCATTATTTTTTTTTCTTTTCAAATTATTTATATTTTTTTATTTTTTATTTAATGAGAAAGATTGCAAAATAAAGAAAAAGAAAGCAAGAAGAAATCACAGATTGAAAATCAAAGAGATCACAAAAAGAAACAAAATTTGCAGAAATTAAAAGAGAACAAAAGAGTGACCTTTATTTCAGATGAATCTCCGGTTACACAATCGTCTCCTTCTTCTCCACAACGAGCATGAAATAAAAATTACAACTTGTGTAGAAATTTAGAAAAATAGCTAAAGAAAACCTAGTTGTCTCTGAATGCCCTGTACGTTGCACTTTGCAGGGATATTTATAGTGCAGAAGAAGATAGAGTCCCGGATGAAGTTGTAGACGAAGTCTGGTAGTCAGACTCATCGACTTTGCCGCGCCTTGCCGCGCGTCCGCGGCACTTTTGTGGCTTCTGGCCGCGCGCTTTGGCGCGTGGCCTCTCCTGGTCCGTCCATGTGGGCACCTGCTTCTAGAAGTGTGATCCTGGCTCTCCATCTTGGGATTTCGAGATAACTTAGTAATCAAGTTACCTTGATTTCAAATATCCCAAATCTTCTATCCACGAATTTTGGGCTTTTATCCTCATCCTGCAAGTGTTTAGGGTTGGGTAGAAGTCTATCCTTCCCTCATCTTTGATATTTGCAACTTTAGCCCTTTGTGTATTTGCATTTTGACTTCTTGTAATTGCGCTTTTTCACCTGGGCTTCAAACATGGGCTTGGATCTGGGCTTTTGGGCTCTTTAAGCTTTATTTCTTATTAAAATAATACTTCGAGGCCTGCACACATTAAATAACGAAATATTAATAAATGTGCATTATAATATGAATAAATGTGCAAATGTGATGGTACATATGATGATAATTATGCATTTTTCACTACCTATCACACCCCCTGTAATACCCCGTTCCTGGAATACGTACTTAGTTGCGTATTCGGATTTTCGATCGTATTTTTTCGATTTGTTTTCTGTATTTATTCTGTATTATGAATTCCTTATATGATTGTTTTGTCTTGGATTTGGATTCGTGGATTCGGAGTCAGCCCTAGTCTGAACCAAAGGCCCGATCCTAGAGTATTACTCGATTTAGACATTCTGATAATTAGAATTGACCGATTTTAGTTTTAAATATCATTTTCCAATATTATATATTTTCTATGATTTTTTAGATTTTTCTGGAATTAAAATGAAAGTCTTCAAAACCGGTGTCGGCCAGTGCCGCTGACCGATTCCTGGATTTTTAATTCTTAAACGGTTTGGAATTTCTAAATGATTCTTTAGACATTATTCCTTAGAATCATATTTTCTACCTACATTCTTTTTCTGAGGATTTTATGATTTTATGAAAATTCCAACGGAGTCGGTAAATTATTGATTCCAGGATTTTTAGTTTTAAAACTATAAAGTATTTCTTCGAACGGATTTCACTATGATACTTAGTATAATATTCTTGATTTTTGATAATTATTTCGGGTCGTTCCGAGATACTTGAATTTCGGACGATTCCGGCATTTTCCGAAATGTTTTTCCGCATCCATGATTTAAACCCGGGAATCAGCCTTTTCAATATTTTCATCTTTCAAGTCAAAGAGAAATATCTTCTCATTATAATTTCTTTTCCATTTTTCCTTCTCCTTTATTTCTTTCCTTCCTCCGTTAACCAAAGCCTTTTCCAATTTTCCAAATTCCAATTTTCCACATAATCCCACTCACTTTCACCTAATCCTTTTTAAATCCCACTCATTCTCTCTCTCCCCCATGGCCGGCCAAGTGGCCAAGAGAAGGACACTCACCTCACCTCCCCACTTTACAAAAACCCCCTCTCTTCTATCATATTTGCACCTCCTTCACAAAAGTCAAAACATATAAATACTTTTCCTCTCTTTTCTTTATTCATTCTCACTTCAACTTCTCTTTCTTCTCTTCTCTTCTCTTCTCTTCTCTTCACCAAAGCCCTAGCCTTCACCATCTCCAATTCCTCTTCATCTCCACCACCTCAACAACTACTCCAACACTTTAGCTTCATCTTCTCCTCCTCCATCACCATGGAAGCAACCAAGGGCATCAACAACACCAAAGGATCATCACCATCTTCTTCATCATCAACTTCAATCACCACCACCATCACTCCCTCACCTCATGGAGACCAATCACTCTCTTTGGTGAGTGATCTTACTCATCTAGACTTAGTCTATTCTTAGTATACATGTGTATTCATATCATGTTCAATTATGACTTCAATCCATGATTATTTAGCCATCAAACCCAAACCTAGAAAATCTGTTCTGTTTACTGTTTCCAGTCGATTAGTCGACTAGACCTATAGATTAGTCGACTAGAAAACCCTAGCTGAAACTTAACCTTTCCTGGAAGCACAGTTTTAGTCGACTAGACCAAATTACCAGTCGACTAGAGACCCTTAGTCGACTACACCCTTGACCCTAGTCGACTAACTTTTCCTGAACCAAAACCTTAACTCTCTGTATCACCGTATTAGTCGACTTAGCCTAACTATCAGTCGACTTGTCATGTCTGTTAGTCGACTACCCCTATGACCCTAGTCGACTAACTTTTCCTGAATCAGAATATCAACTCTCTGGAACCCAGTATTAGTCGACTATACCAGACTGTTAGTCGACTAACCCCTTTATTAGTCGACTACTCATCCTACCCTAGTCGACTAATTCTGTCTGTTTGTTACAGTTATTTACCTTCTCAAACTTGGATCTTATACTTGGTTTATATGTGGTATATTATACTTCTTGACTTGTATCTTGACTAACATCATCTTCACTTCTCTCTTTCTCTCTCCTCTTCACTCTACATATATATATATCATAGTTTATGGCGTGCCACGGATTTCGTGGATTTCGGATCTTTCGGCGCTTTGAGGTTTAGGCGAGTATTCTCACTCGCTACCTTCTTGTATGCGAGTAGTCTCGCCCTTCTTATTTGAGTTTCCCGTTTCATCGGTCGATAAGTATTTCGCTTCTTATTTCCATATTCATGTATTGCACTACATTGCTTGTATTATGGTAGCTTCATCTTGTGCTTGTACCATGCTTATGATATGCTTGCTTCTTTATCGTATACCATGCGTGGCCGACCCTTCGTGGTCGTTGGACTTGGAGTCACTTCCATGTTACTACTTGCTATTATTTCAGACCTGTCAGTTGCATGCTTCCTTTTAACACATGTATATCACCTAACTTCCAGTATGTTATCACCTGACCACCTGACATGCCACTATCTGGCAAGACCATCTTGTTATGTCATGACTTACCCAGACTTATTATCAATCCATTGTTATGCATGTCACTTGATATACATCACCATTTATCATGCTATCTCTTGACACCAAGCATGATACACCGATTCTTATAATTATCACGATAGAGGGAATGTAGTACCTGATTACTGTTATGTACTGATCACTGTTATGTATTACTGTTATGACATTGCTCATTCCCGAAATCTGATAATTATGTTCATAAGCTATAAAAAGGACAACTTGTATGGGTATGGGGGGAAGTGATGGATGCCGGAATGATATCTTGCTTATAGTGGTGGGGTATAAAAGTATGTATATACACATATATATATGTACTGGCGGTAGTGAATCTGAAATTACTGAATAGGGGGACTTTGGGCCTCCAAAGCCGGTTCCAGGTGTATGGAAACCACTATAAGAAGTTCTATCAGTTCTCCATCTACTTCCGTTAACAACCCTTGGCTTGCTTATATATGGATGTATGTGGGTTGGCCGTACACCAGGTCACATACCGAGATATATGGGTCAGACGAGTAATAATAATAATAGGTGTTTCCTGTGACCCCAGTTATGATTACTGTTATGATTCCTGTTTTGATACCTGTTATGCACTCTTGTCACATCTGTTATGTATTCTTGTTATGACTACTTTGCAACTCTGATTCTATACGCTTGGATTTTCGGTGGCATGAGATAAAGGTATATAGATGAGGGTTTCCTTGTTGGATTATTCCTTCGATGTATTAGTCTCATGGGACCGTGACTTAAGCGTATACAATCAATTTTGCTTGTGATCAGTTTTACTTCGGATTTCCTGTTTTACGATTGTTATGTTATACCCGTTCTTATATATACTTCATTTGTGTTCTAACCCTCCTGTCTTCTGTACTTGACTCTTGTACTCACCCTTGGCTCGCCACCTGGCTTTTGCATCCTACTCGCCTGGGGAGTTTCACTGACTCCCCTGGATTCTCATGTCCAGGTCCTGGAGCCCGGAGCGTGAGGATCTCCCCCCTTACTGCTCAGAGTGGCGCAGCGGTAGCGTGGATCTCCAGCCGACCGTCCAGGGCCACATCCTTCCAGACCCCCTTTGTGCCTCTCGAGTTTTTCCTTAGCAAACTCGTGAGTGCTCTTTTATACTTTTCACTTGTACAGTTCCTTTCATACTTGTATGCGAGCTCCTTTTTATACTGTTCATTTATGTATATTCCTGGTACTCTCGCATTTGCGCATATCTGTGATGTATTATTATTGTAATATTCATCACCTCTGGTGATAACTCTGTAATTGTATATATATATGTGTTGGAATGTATAATGCACCATATGCTTCCGTACTCTGATTCTTGTCTGTACTGATGCTTAGCGTATATACGGGAAGGTAATTCGGACTTACGTATATACGTTGCAGTGACGTCCCCGTATCGCCGGGATCGGGGCGTTACAGGATGGTATCAGAGCCTAGGCTCTAACTTCCTCAGTACGTCCAGAAGGCAATTCAATGGTAAAGAGATTTGCAACTGGAATACATGAGTCTTGGTTATACATTCCAACTGCAAGTGCAGAGTTATCTATTTCTTGACTATCTTTCCTTTGATTTCAAATCCCTCCTTGACTATCTTTTCCTTGGATTCCTGATCTCTCCTATCCTTTCCCCGTTTTGGTTTTATGTTTTGGTTTTATGAAGCCCTATACTATCTTAAGATATGACTAGACTAGAAAGGTAGTGGCTGGTTCTGCATGAAGCTATTATGTGATCTCTTCGGTGAATTCTATGAAGCTTGGTATTCTCCAGATCGATCTTGATCTGGCTATCTTTCAGAAGACAGCAGTCGGAATACTCTACGGATATTCTATATTCTCTACTATATTGTTCAGAGTGATTGATGCTGAGTATTCGGGATTCTTAAATTATCGGTCTTCTTTATTATGCTCAGGATTTTCGGGGTTTTCTTTATTACACAGCCACGACATCATCAGTATTCATTATTTCACAGCCACGACATCAGCAGTATTATTCAGCATTTTTCGAAGATTTATACAGCCGGAAGTGCGGAGTATGATTATTATTCAGTTGACTTGAGAGCCCTAATTATAGTGCTTCATATCTTAATTGGTATAAATTCCACCGCTGTCCCTTTGTATTCAATTTACCCCTTAACGAAATTGCGAGGACGCAATTTTTTGTAAGGTGGGTGGATTGTAATACCCCGTTCCTGGAATACGTACTTAGTTGCGTATTCGGATTTTCGATCGTATTTTTTCGATTTATTTTCTGTATTTATTCTGTATTATGAATTCCTTATATGATTGTTTTGTCTTGGATTTGGATTCGTGGATTCGGAGTCAGCCCTAGTCTGAACCGAAGGCCCGATCCTAGAGTATTACTCGATTTAGACATTCTGATAATTAGAATTGACCGATTTTAGTTTTAAATATCATTTTCCAATATTATATATTTTCTATGATTTTCTAGATTTTTCTGGAATTAAAATGAAAGTCTTCAAAACCGGTGTCGGCCAGTGCCGCTGACCGATTCCTGGATTTTTAATTCTTAAACGGTTTGGAATTTCTAAATGATTCTTTAGACATTATTCCTTAGAATCATATTTTCTACCTACATTCTTTTTCTGAGGATTTTATGATTTTATGAAAATTCCAACGGAGTCGGTAAATTATTGATTCCAGGATTTTTAGTTTTAAAACTATAAAGTATTTCTTCGAACGGATTTCACTATGATACTTAGTATAATATTCTTGATTTTTGATAATTATTTCGGGTCGTTCCGAGATACTTGAATTTCGGACGATTCCGGCATTTTCCGAAATGTTTTCCGCATCCATGATTTAAACCCGGGAATCAGCCTTTTCAATATTTTCATCTTTCAAGTCAAAGAGAAATATCTTCTCATTATAATTTCTTTTCCATTTTTCTTTCTCCTTTATTTCTTTCCTTCCTCCACTAACCAAAGCCTTTTCCAATTTTCCAAATTCCAATTTTCCACATAATCCCACTCACTTTCACCTAATCCTTTTTAAATCCCACTCATTCTCTCTCTCCCCCATGGCCGGCCAAGTGGCCAAGAGAAGGACACTCACCTCACCTCCCCACTTTACAAAAACCCCCCTCTCTTCTATCATATTTGCACCTCCTTCACAAAAGTCAAACATATAAATACTTTTCCTCTCTTTCTTTATTCATTCTCACTTCAACTTTCTCTTTCTTCTCTTCTCTTCTCTTCTCTTCTCTTCACCAAAGCCCTAGCCTTCACCATCTCCAATTCCTCTTCATCTCCACCACCTCAACAACTACTCCAACACTTTAGCTTCATCTTCTTCCTCCTCCATCACCATGGAAGCAACCAAGGGCATCAACAACACCAAAGGATCATCACCATCTTCTTCATCATCAACTTCAATCACCACCACCATCACTCCCTCACCTCATGGAGACCAATCACTCTCTTTGGTGAGTGATCTTACTCATCTAGACTTAGTCTATTCTTAGTATACATGTGTATTCATATCATGTTCAATTATGACTTCAATCCATGATTATTTAGCCATCAAACCCAAACCCTAGAAAATCTGTTCTGTTTACTGTTTCCAGTCGATTAGTCGACTAGACCTATAGATTAGTCGACTAGAACACCCTAGCTGAAACTTAACCTTTCCTGGAAGCACAGTTTTAGTCGACTAGACCAAATTACCAGTCGACTAGAGATCCTTAGTCGACTACACCCTTGACCCTAGTCGACTAACTTTTCCTGAACTAAAACCTTAACTCTCTGTATCACAGTATTAGTCGACTTAGCCTAACTATCAGTCGACTTGTCATGTATGTTAGTCGACTACCCCTATGACCCTAGTCGACTAACTTTTCCTGAATCAGAATATCAACTCTCTGGAACCCAGTATTAGTCGACTATACCAGACTGTTAGTCGACTAACCCCTTTATTAGTCGACTACTCATCCTACCCTAGTCGACTAATTCTGTCTGTTTGTTACAGTTATTTACCTTCTCAAACTTGGATCTTATACTTGGTTTATATATGGTATATTATACTTCTTGACTTGTATCTTGACTAACATCATCTTCACTTCTCTCTTTCTCTCTCCTCTTCACTCTACATATATATATCATAGTTTATGGCGTGCCCCGGATTTCGTGGATTTCGGATCTTTCGGCGCTTTGAGGTTTAGGCGAGTATTCTCACTCGCTACCTTCTTGTATGCGAGTAGTCTCGCCCTTCTTTATTTGAGTTTCCCGTTTCATCGGTCGATAAGTATTTCGCTTCTTATTTCCATATTCATGTATTGCACTACATTGCTTGTATTATGGTAGCTTCATCTTGTGCTTGTACCATGCTTATGATATGCTTGCTTCTTTATCGTATACCATGCGTGGCCGACCCTTCGTGGTCGTTGGACTTGGAGTCACTTCCATGTTACTACTTGCTATTATTTCAGACCTGTCAGTTGCATGCTTCCTTTTAACACATGTATATCACCTAACTTCCAGTATGTTATCACCTGACCACCTGACATGCCACTATCTGGCAAGACCATCTTGTTATGTCATGACTTACCCAGACTTATTATCAATCTATTGTTATGCATGTCACTTGATATACATCACCATTTATCATGCTATCTCTTGACACCAAGCATGATACACCGATTCTTATAATTATCACGATAGAGGGAATGTAGTACCTGATTACTGTTATGTACTGATCACTGTTATGTATTACTGTTATGACATTGCTCATTCCCGAAATCTGATAATTATGTTCATAAGCTATAAAAAGGACAACTTGTATGGGTATGGGGGGAAGTGATGGATGCCGGAATGATATCTTGCTTATAGTGGTGGGGTATAAAAGTATGTATATACACATATATATATGTACTGGCGGTAGTGAATCTGAAATTACTGAATAGGGGGACTTTGGGCCTCCAAAGCCGGTTCCAGGTGTATGGAAACCACTATAAGAAGTTCTATCAGTTCTCCATCTACTTCCGTTAACAACCCTTGGCTTGCTTATATATGGATGTATGTGGGTTGGCCGTACACCAGGTCACATACCGAGATATATGGGTCAGACGAGTAATAATAATAATAGGTGTTTCCTGTGACCCCAGTTATGATTACTGTTATGATTCCTGTTTTGATACCTGTTATGCACTCTTGTCACATCTGTTATGTATTCTTGTTATGACTACTTTGCAACTCTGATTCTATACGCTTGGATTTTCGGTGGCATGAGATAAAGGTATATAGATGAGGGTTTCCTTGTTTGGATTATTCCTTCGATGTATTAGTCTCATGGGACCGTGACTTAAGCGTATACAATCATTTTGCTTGTGATCAGTTTTACTTCGGATTTCCTGTTTTACGATTGTTATGTTATACCCGTTCTTATATATACTTCATTTGTGTTCTAACCCTCCTGTCTTCTGTACTTGACTCTTGTACTCACCCTTGGCTCGCCACCTGGCTTTTGCATCCTACTCGCCTGGGGAGTTTCACTGACTCCCCTGGATTCTCATGTCCAGGTCCTGGAGCCCGGAGCGTGAGGATCTCCCCCCTTACTGCTCAGAGTGGCGCAGCGGTAGCGTGGATCTCCAGCCGACCGTCCAGGGCCACATCCTTCCAGACCCCCTTTGTGCCTCTCGAGTTTTTCCTTAGCAAACTCGTGAGTGCTCTTTTATACTTTTCACTTGTACAGTTCCTTGCATACTTGTATGCGAGCTCCTTTTTATACTGTTCATTTATGTATATTCCTGGTACTCTCGCATTTGCGCATATCTGTGATGTATTATTATTGTAATATTCATCACCTCTGGTGATAACTCTGTAATTGTATATATATATATGTGTTGGAATGTATAATGCACCATATGCTTCCGTACTCTGATTCTTGTCTGTACTGATGCTTAGCGTATATACGGGAAGGTAATTCGGACTTACGTATATACGTTGCAGTGACGTCCCCGTATCGCCGGGATCGGGGCGTTAAACCCCCACACTTATCTTTTTGCTCGTCCTCGAGTAAAAATCAAAAAGAAAAGGAAAATCTAACCTAGCTAACTCACTTTCGTAGGAATCACGGTTCCACTTAGCATGTGCAACAAGCCGTTAAACCCCTAGGTTAACCTAGAGGACGAGTGTTGTCTCGTGAGGGTTTTCAGCGGATTACACCCACAAAATCCATAAAAAGGAAAATATTTGAATTATTATTGAAGAGACTAAGTAGTCTATAAGTTTTAGGATCCTCATTTTTATTCATTCTTCAAACCTGGTCTTTATAAAGTCAATTGTTATTCATTTTAGGTAAGGATTAAAATTGAATTTCTAATATAGTCTTTTTCGTTACCAAAGGTCATACGCACCCTTGTGAATCTAGGAATTCCTTAACTTGGACTCTCATGCCTCTTTATTATTTTTATAACATCATCTAATTTTCTTTCGTGTAAGTATCAAGGCTTCTTGAGGCCCTCATACCTAACTAATTGACTATTAGATGTGTTACTATATATATATATATTTTTTTTTGGCATGTATAACTCATCTAATTTCTTTCGTATAAGTATCAAGGCTTCTTGAGGCCCTTATACCTAACTAATTGATTATTAGATGTGTTAATACATATATTATATTTCTTAGTTTTCTTAGGCTTTCTAATCCACCCATGTAACGAACTTAAAGTCGATGACTCCCAAACCGGTTGGCTTTAGGGCACCAGGTGAGAAAACACCCCGCGGACTCAAATTCGAGTGAGCTAGGCCCCAAACTAAGGACTTTATTTTCTTTACTCACCTTTAGGCATGAATACTTATGCTTCTTGAGGCACATGTATCAGCTTAATTGGTGATTTTTTTTTTCTCTTTTTTTTTTTTTTTATGAGGCACAAGGTCTTTGTCTTAGAATCCTAGATATGCATTTGGTATGCACATTTCATTAAGGTAAAAATCAAGACTAATTATTTATTCAATTTCTCTCCTATACCTAAAAATTAAACAATTTATTTATTTTGACCAAGTTTTTAGAAATCCTAATCATGATTTTCCTAATCCTTAAAACTAACTTAGATTTCTTTCAAAAAAATAAGTCAAAATATTTCCTTTTTATAACATTTTTTTTTAAATTTTTTTTTTTCAGATTTTTTTTTCAGATTTTTTTTTTTTTTTTATATATTACATACCCTTCCCCCACACTTGTTTCATGCATTGTCCCTAATGTATGAATAAAATGTATGGATGCATGAACTGGCAGAAAGATATAATCACCGATACAGTGGGTCAAAAAGACCCATCGCCGCATTAGCTTCCGCACAGACTCCAAAAGATTTTAAGACGTTGACCATTTACCTTGAACGCATTGCCATTTTTGGGATCGTAGATCTCTATGGCTCCGTGTGGAAACACCGTCTTAACAATGAATGGTCCTGTCCATCTTGACTTTAACTTGCCGGGAAAGAGGTGAAGTCTAGAGTTGTAGAGTAAAACTTTTTGTCCTTGGACAAAAGTTTTTCTCGTGATAAATTTATCGTGAAAAACCTTAACTCTATCCTTTGCAATCTTTGCATTGTCGTATGCATCATTCATCAACTCCTCTAGTTCAGAAATTTGTAATTTCCGAAACTCACCGGCCTTATCTAAATCGAAATTTAGCTGCTTAATTGCCCAAAGGGCCCGGTGCTCTAGCTCGACAGGAAGGTGGCAAGCCTTTCCAAAGACCAGTCTGTAGGGAGACATTCCTAGAATCGTCTTAAAGGCAGTCCTATATGCCCATAGGGCATCCACCAGTTTGGTGGACCAGTCCTTCCTATTCTGATTCACAGTCTTCTCCAAAATGAGCTTGACTTGCCTATTAGAAACTTCTACCTGCCCGCTAGTTTGAGGATGGTAGGGCGTAGACAACTTGTGGGTAATGGCATATTTTCGCATAAGAGCTTCAAAAGTTCTATTGTAAAAATGTGTGCCATTGTCGCTAATGATGGCTCGAGGGATTCCAAAGCGTGAGATGATATTATCTTTCAAGAATTTGACAACAACTTTGTTGTCATTTGTCTTGCAAGGGACAGCTTCTACCCATTTCGACACATAGTCCACGGCCAACAAGATGTATTGGTGCCCAAACGAATTAGGGAAGGGTCCCATAAAATCGATGCCCCATACATCGAAAAGTTCTACTTCTAGAATGGGATTTAGGGGCATCATATTTCGTTTGAAATTCTTCCTATCATTTGACATCTTGTGCAAGTTTTGCAATACTCAAATGCGTCTCTAAACACAGTTGGCCAATAAAAGCTACTTTGCAGAATTTTCTCGGCAGTTTTGCGGGGACCAAATGTCCACCGCAAGCGAACTCATGACAAAAAGCTAGCACGCTTCTAGTCTCCTCGTCGGGGACACATCTCCTAATGATTTGGTCGCTACAATATTTGAAAAGATAAGGATCTTCCCACATGTAATACCGAACTTGAGACAAGAATCGGTATCTATCCTGTTTAGACCAACTAGGTGGTGTTTGGTTTGTGACTAAGTAATTTACTATGTCAGCAAACCATGGCTCCTTAGAGATGGCTAGAAGTTGCTCATCGGGAAAATTGTCATTGATGGGCAGCTCGTCAGAAGGTGCGTTTGGCACACGAGAGAGATGGTCAGCTACGACATTTTCGACACCTTTTTTATCTCGAATTTTGAGATCGAATTCTTGAAGGAGAAGGATCCAACGAATGAGTCGGGCCTTCGCATCTTTTTTAAGCATAAGGTATCGAAGAGCAGAATGGTCGGTGAAAATCGTGGTCTTGGTCCCAAGTAGGTATGGGCGGAATTTCTCCAAAGCGAACACTACTGCCAAGAATTCCTTCTCGGTTGTAGTATAGTTCATTTGGGCGTCATTGAGCGTCCTACTCGAATAATAGATCACGTGCTGCTTGCTGTCCTTACGCTGTCCTAAGACAGCACCTATCGCAAAATCTGAGGCATCGCACATGATCTCAAAAGGCTTGGACCAGTCCGGAGGTGAGATGATAGGAGCAGAGATAAGTTCCATTTTCAATTTCTCCCATGCAGTATGGCACCTATCATCAAAGATGAAGGACACGTCTTTAGCTAGAAGATTTGTAAAGGGTCTAGCAATTTTGCTAAAGTCCTTAATGAACCTACGATAAAATCCGGCGTGTCCTAAGAAAGACCGAATGTCCTTCACGCATCGCGGAAGTGAAAGTTTCGCTATGATCTCAACCTTGGCCTTGTCTACCTTAATCCCTTCCCTAGATATCTCGTGACCTAGGACAATCCCATGTTGCACCATGAAATGACACTTTTCCCAATTGAGGGTCAAGTTCTTTTCGGTGCACCTACTCAACACTAGCTCCAAGTGATGGAGACACTGGTCAAATGAATTTCCATAGACGGAGAAGTCGTCCATGAAAATTTCTAAAAAACGCTCAACCATATCAGAAAACAGGCTTAACATACAACGTTGGAATGTGGCGGGGGCATTGCACAAGCCGAAAGGCATTCGACGGTAGGCAAATGTCCCAAATGGACACGTGAACGTTGTCTTCTCTTGATCCTCCGGCGCTATAGGAATTTGGTTATACCCTGAATAACCGTCCAAAAAGCAGTAATACTCATGACCTGCTAATCTTTTCAACATTTGGTCAATGAAAGGGAGGGGAAAATGATCTTTCCTAGTGGCTGCGTTCAACTTGCGGTAGTCTATGCATACTCTCACCTTGGTAGGCAATCGTATTTGCACTAACTCATGCTTGTCGTTCTCTACCACAGTAAAACTAGACTTCATAGGGACCACATACATTGGGCTAACCCATTCGCTATCGGAAATGGGATAAATGATCCCATTATCTAACAGTTTCACTATTTCGGCGTGTACAGCCTCCTGCATGAGTGGGTTTAGCCTACGCTGTGGATCCCTCTTCGGTCTAACCCCTTCCTCTAGATGGATACGATGCTGGACTATCGTAGGGCTCAGTCCCTTGATATCTGCCATAGTCCAACCAATGGCTTCCCTATGTCTCCTAAGGGTTGCCAGCAGGTCCTCCTCTTGCCTATTGGTCAAATTAGATGCAACTATGACCGGTAACGTCTCTTGTTCACCTAGGTAGGCGTACTTAAGATGTTTGGGCAAGGCTTTTAACTCCAAAGAAGGAGTTGGCTCGATGGGTGGAGGAGTTAAGCTAGAATCTCCCATCTCTATAGAACTCAGATTTGATTCCCATTCGATCTCATCAAGACTGATATCACTTGTTTCTAACTCTTCCTCTTCCTCTGACTCAAATATGATCTCATCATTATGCTCACTCGTCATGTTCTCAATGGAGTTAACCTCAAGGGTTGGTCGGTCACATCGTAGGATGCTTACCTAGGTTGAAAACATTGACTTCCTTGGTCATATCCTCAAAAGTCAGTCTCATGGAACCGTTTCTACAATTTATAATTGCATTAGCGGTTGCCAGGAACGGTCTTCCTAAGATAACGGAGTTTGGGACCTAGGATTAGACACAGGTTGTGTCTCTAAGACAATGAAATCGACCGGGTAAATGAATTCTCCAACCCGTATGAGAACGTCATTGATCTCTCCCTTTGGAACTTTGATAGAGCGGTCAGCCAACTGAATAGTAACTTGGGTCGGGTTGAGTTCACCTAATCCAAGTTATTGATACACGGAGAAAGGGAGCAAATTGATGCTGGCTCCTAAATCGAGGAGTGCTCGATTGATTTCGGCTCGACCTATGGTGCAAGAAATGGTGGGGCAACCTGGGTCCTTATACTTGATAGGGATCTGGTTGGATAGTAGCTCACTAATGTTAGTGGCTAGAAAAACCTTCTTAGGCACATTAGTCTTTCTTTTCTTGGTGCACATGTCCTTAATGAATTTGGCATAACTAGGGACCTGTTGGATTGCATCAAGAAGTAGAATGTTGAGCCTATCTTGATTGAACACCTCTAATAATTTCTCCATATGTGCATTGTTGTTGCTTCTAAGCCTATTTGGAAATGGAGCTATAGGCTGGTGCAACTGATCTGCTGACTTTTCAGCTTCAGTTTCCTTGGGACTGGATGGAGAAGGAGTGGAGCTAGATGGAATGGAAGTGGAGCTAGATGGAATCGATGGCATAGATACTTGATTATCAACTTGTTTCCCAGATCTGAGTGTATGAACCATGTGACACTGATTTGGGTCTTGAGCCTCATTGGCTGGCCTAGGATTCCTAGGATTTGGCAATGGTTGACTCGGTAGGGTACCCCTCTGTCTCTCTTGCTGGTTCAATTGGAGCTCTATCCTACTTAGGACTTGAGCCAGCGTGTCTTGGCTTTTGACTAGGGTATCCACCTTTCTTTCCAAATTTGAAAGTCTTGTCTCCATTTGTGAATTTTGGAAAGACGGTGGAGGATTAGGGAAATTTTGTTGATAGGGCGGATTTTGGAAGTTGTTGGAGAATTTGGGCCTCACTTGATCATTGTTGCTTGGGCCCCATGAAAAATTGGGATGGTTTCTCCAACCGGGATTGTAGGTGGGTGCATAAGGATTGTTGGCGGGCCTTGTGAAGGCCGCACTCATATGTTCGGGCAAGCTTTGATGCGCGATGAAAACAGGACATTCCTCAAACACATGGTTCATATCTTGACAATAAGTACAGCCCGCCGAAGATGTTGGGCTGACTTGGTTCACAGAGACTGGTTCTTTAGTTTCAAGAGCCTCAAGTCTTCGCATAACAGCAGCTAACTTAGCATCGGTTGCTACGTTGGCCTCAATGGAATGGATACCTCCTTTAGAAGAAGTAGGGTCATTAGTCCTAGATTTTTCAGGAGTAGGGTCCCATTGGATGGATTTTTCAGCTAATTCCTTAAACAATGTCCATCCTTCATCTTCATTCTTTTGCAGAAATCCTCCTTGACACATGGATTCTAACAGTGTTTTAGTAGAATAATCTAATCCATCATAGAGAACTTGGCAAAGTCGCCATTTCTCTATCCCATGGTGAGGACATTGGGCAAGGAGATCCTTAAAACGCTCGAAGTATTTCCAAAAAGGTTCATTGGCTGTTTGCTTAAACTGGAGGATATTCTTCCTAATCAGTGCAGTCTTGTGAACGGGATAAAATTTCTTTAAGAAGGCCTTAATGAAATTATCCCAAGAAGATATTGAACCGGCCTCTAGACTGTAGAGCCATTTCTTTGCTAAATCCTTCAAAGCAAAAGGGATAAACCTAAGTTTGATAGCATCGTCTCCTAACTTAGGTATATTCATCATTTGACATACTTCTTCAAATTCCCTTATGAAGAAGTATGCATCCTCAGATTCAAGTCCATGAAATTTGGGAAGAGTGTTGATGTATTGTGGCTTGAGTTCATATGGGTCAACACTTTCGATAGTGAGCTGGATGCAAGAAGGAAGAGAGGTTCTAATAGGATAGAACCTATCTTGGAGTGACTGTGGTTGTGCCATGTGTGAGTCGGGCTTGAGCTCGGGTGGTGAACTAGTTCTAGTTAGCCTGGATGTAAGTGGGTCTCTCGACCAAGCGGTCATGCACAATCAGCAAACAAGTTCACCCAATCAATCAAAAAAAAGAAAAACAATCAAAAATCCTAATCTAGGGTAAGCCTTGACCTAGACGACTCCTAACTTTAGACTGTCCTTAGGAGGTCTACTGTCGACGTTAACCACAAGCTAATCGGCCAGGTAGGTGGTAAGACCGGTGGGAGGTTTTCCGTCAGAGACGTTCCTTAATTAAATAACCACCGTTCTTCGGGCTTTCGGCCCTCAATCCCCTGCCTAGACACCGATTTGACAAGAGTTAATTTCGAACAATTTTCCTCCTTCGGTCAATCTCCTATTGAGTCCGAGTTAACCTAGGGCCAACGTCTAGTCAAATTTTACTTAAGGTTAGGGTTGTGAGTGTGACGGATATGATTTGTGGGCCAAGGAAGGGTGATGAAATCCCCACCTTATCTTGCTTATGGGTTATGCCCTTAAGATGAATTAGTGTACGTGTAAAGCGGTAGAAAAGTAATCACTCAAGAAAGCAGTAAACAACCAAGAGTGTTTCCTAATCTATATGCTATGCAAACGTACCTTGTCGCCAGCACTCTTCAACAGAATTAAAAAAATGTAAATAGACACGTGCCCTAAATGCAAGAGTCTAAAAAATTTTTTTTTATTTTCAACAAATGGGTTAATGTTATTAATTAGCAGTTGCAGAGTGATCACAGAGAAATAATATCACAGCAGAAAATAGAATTTTGCACTGCAGAGCAACCTGCAGAAAAATGTATCAGTAGTCCACTACAATTGCCGCGGATTCGCGGCTTTTGCCGCGTTTCTGCGGCAAAGTTGTAGGTCCAGGTGCTCTGCCTTCGAGGGCAGAGGCACTGGATAGCTATATGTGCTTTCTGCTGCTCTGTTTTTGTTTCCTGTTCTCTGTACCTGCAACAGAAAAGAAAGAATGATTAGAACGAGGAAATCGTGCCGTTCCTTCCCCGGCAACGGCGCCAAAATTTTGATTGAGATTTTATAGATTGAAATAAAGTTCAGAATTCTTAGTCTTAATGCGAATCCGCTGTAGCAAGGGCTCAAGCGGGTCGTGATCCTCAGGGAAGGATGCGATGCAAGCTTTTCGACTCGATTCCTCTGTATGCTTCAAGTAAGAAAAGAGAGATTAGATTGGTGATGAAAATATGAGATTAAGACGTGGTTTTGCTGATCTTCTACCATAACCTTATTGCAAATTAAAGAGCTTGATCTTCATCTTAAGATTGATATGATTCACCCTAGGTTATTACAAATATATCAAGCAAGAAAAATTAATACACGATTCTAACTAAGTTGCATTTTTCAAAAACCAACTATGGTTCATCCTAACATCTAGGTACAGCCTAATAGAAGACTAATCTCAAATTTATGCTGTCCTAGTTCTTAAGTTTGAAGTCATGAAAAGTTCTTTTAACATGCAACCAAGATTAAGAATTTTAAGTATTTTTTAATCTTCCAGAATTAGTTGCCTTTAAACCTAGGGTTTCTAGAGATGTTCATTAATCAGATCAAGTTTTAATTGCTCTAGGGTTGCTTTAAGAATCTCAGCAAACCACTAAGAGGATTAGTTCTTCATCATTATTTTTTTTTCTTTTCAAATTATTTATATTTTTTTTATTTTTTATTTAATGAGAAAGATTGCAAAATAAAGAAAAAGAAAGCAAGAAGAAATCACAGATTGAAAATCAAAGAGATCACAAAAAGAAACAAAATTTGCAGAAATTAAAAGAGAACAAAAGAGTGACCTTTATTTCAGATGAATCTCCGGTTACACAATCGTCTCCTTCTTCTCCACAACGAGCATGAAATAAAAATTACAACTTGTGCAGAAATTTAGAAAAATAGCTAAAGAAAACCCTAGTCGTCTCTGCATGCCCTGTACGTTGCACTTTGCAGGGATATTTATAGTGCAGAAGAAGATAGAGTCCCGGATGAAGTTGTAGACGAAGTCTGGTAGTCAGACTCATCGACTTTGCCGCGCCTTGCCGCGCGTCCGCGACACTTTTGTGGCTTCTGGCCGCGCGCTTTGGCGCGTGGCCTCTCCTGGTCCGTCCATGTGGGCACCTGCTTCTAGAAGTGTGATCCTGGCTCTCCATCTTGGGATTTCGAGATAACTTAGTAATCAAGTTACCTTGATTTCAAATATCCCAAATCTTCTATCCACGAATTTTGGGCTTTTATCCTCATCCTGCAAGTGTTTAGGGTTGGGTAGAAGTCTATCCTTCCCTCATCTTTGATATTTGCAACTTTAGCCCTTTGTGTATTTGCATTTTGACTTCTTGTAATTGCGCTTTTTCACCTGGGCTTCAAACATGGGCTTGGATCTGGGCTTTTGGGCTCTTTAAGCTTTATTTCTTATTAAAATAATACTTCGAGGCCTGCACACATTAAATAATGAAATATTAATAAATGTGCATTATAATATGAATAAATGTGCAAATGTGATGGTACATATGATGATAATTATGCATTTTTCACTACCTATCAGGAAGATACATTAGTAATACATTAAGATTGTCTTTCATACAAAAGAATTATTACTCTAAAGGCAAACAAGTCATCCTATCTACTTTTAGGATGTACAACAGAATCATTGCTCCAAAGGCAAACAAGTTGTCCTATCTACTTTCAGGGTGATAAGCCATCCCAACTGGACACGAAAGGTCTTCCTCCTGCACAAGGCCGTAATCCTTCGCTTAATGGCAGATTTTACAATCAAGAAGTTAGATCTTCTTTGATGAAAATTGACAAGGGATTGGTTGCCACCAGATAGCTGAATCTTCCGTAATCAAAATTGGTAAAGGAAGGATCCAAGACCTTACTAGTGACTTCCGCCTTCCCGAAGTGGATCATCTCGGATAAGCGACTACCAGTCCCTTCCCGAAGTGGATTATCTCGAATAAGCGACTACCAGCTCCTTCCCGAAGTGGATCATCTCGGATAAGCGATTGCCAACCTCTTCTTGGAATGCGCATCAGCTGCTCCAGTATGTTCCGCCTGCTTATGATCAAAGCTTCACCTAGAAAATCAAAGGGCAAGTTTTGGTTCTCTTTCATCAAGACAAAAGAATAGGGAGCACAGTACACTGCAATGCAAATAGGAAACAAGTTAGCACTAATTAAATAAAAAAGGGGAAGGGACAAAATGCTAAGTCAAAGTTTTATTCTTTGGGCGAAGCTACCCAGTTGGTGCCCTGAAGATAGATTTCAGCTAAGCAGTGGATAGCCTCGCTTACCCAATAACCTTAAACCAGCTTAGCATAAGTCAAGTCTTAGCTCCGCTCAGGGCAATTAGGCTGGAGAAGCCTCAAAAAGGACCAAGTCCTAGCCTCGTCTATATGGCTGGGCCAGACTGGCCTAGAAGGGTGCAGTCTTAACCCCACCTATATGGAAAGACTTGCTCAACCGTGAAGAGGCCAAGTCCTAAACCTCTCCTATATGGCAGATTTAACAGATTAAGACAGGAACTCTGCGTGGAAAGATCTTTTGCCGGATCAGGCAAGAATGCTAGCTTCGCTGGGAAGCTTGAAAATAGGGTTGAAACCCTTCTCTGAAAGTCAGCCAAATGCGAAGACCAAGAAAATTTAATCCCTAAGATAGCTGGTAAAGCTAAGAAAATTAAGGGAGATAAACTCCCTAAAAGTCACTGGATGGCCGAGGCTCACCAGTTCTTGATTGGGTAATAATCAGAGTGAGAGTCCTCACTACTTTAGGGACCTCAGTCTCCTTGCTTGAGCAATGGGGAGGGGTCATAAACTAGCCTCCTAGAAAGAGAGGAGTATATTTCTCTGAGAAGGACTATAAGAGTCCTATTTATAGGCCTCGTGGCCTGACCACGCCGCTACCACTTCAAGCTTGGGAGCACGGGCAAAGTTCAAGCATTTAAATGCTTGACCTTGAGAAAGGGAATAATCTCCCTCGGGAATACACACAAAGTTATTTGAACTTCGGAAAAGGGAATAATCTCCCTCGAAAATGTAAGGGAAGTTATTCAAACCTTAAAAAAGGGAGCAATTCCTCTTGTAACTCGCAAAAGCGGTTAGCCTCGGGAACGGAACGTCGCTCCATCACAGCGAGCGCGAGGCTAATGCTCATATTCCAATTCTATTTGAAGT
Organism: Agave tequilana; assembly: GCA_038442645.1. Taxonomy (NCBI): domain Eukaryota; kingdom Viridiplantae; phylum Streptophyta; class Magnoliopsida; order Asparagales; family Asparagaceae; genus Agave; species Agave tequilana. Next base: position 25,536 of record JAVJIF010014016.1, read on the forward strand.
GAAGTTACTTCAGGAAGCTTAAAGGCGAAGCTACCCAGAAGCGCGAAGCCACCCAGAAGCGCGAAGCTACACGGAAGAGGATTGTTGTGATTCCCCAGTGTACCTATTCTAGCCCGAAAGTGGGCTAAAGGCGAAGCTGAACTCAACCACCAAGGTGACGTTCACATTCACATACCATCAATCAAAGCAGTTCAAAGTATTTCGAAATCTGAACCATTCCATTGCAGATTCACGAAACTTTGAAGAGGGTCTTGTTGACCATCAAAAAAGACAGAACTCCCGCATTCATCTCCAACCGGTCTGAACGACGTCTAACTTATCGATATCTACAAAAGATAAGTCGAAGATAAGCTGATGACCAGAGACAAGGTAACAACATAGACATTACTAATCCAGTAAAGCAGATAGTAAGCCAAAGTTACCTTTTGGAGAGACCCAAGATGGCCTAAGACGCTATGTTAGTAATACTTAGCCTGCCATAAGCCCAAGGTAAGCTTTATAGCTCCGCATGGAACTAACAACATTGCCTAAGCTTGGTTGGTAGCCTCACTTTGAGGCTAACTATTAGCTTCGCCTAAAGCTTCCCATTTAGCCCCGCCAGAGGCTGATCTAGGAGCTTCGTGCCAGAAATCTTATCCCTAACTGATTTAGCACCGCTATGGGCTGAGTCTTAGCTCCTCTATGGGCTGAGTCTTAGCTTTTCACGAGGCTCTGAAGGTAACTTCGCCTAAAGTTATGAGCTAAGTCTTAACTTCGCGTGATCTAGCTTCGCGTGATCTAGCTCCGCAGTGAGCTTTGGCAGGTCATTAAATTGATCATTTTAAAATCCCACAAGGGATTAATGGGTGAACCCCACTAATTTAGTGGGATTAATTCCACTTTAAGCGGGCGGTTACACCTGCCCACTTCGTGCCACATTAAGTAAAGACAATTAAGCTATAACGGCAAGAGGGCATTCGCACGAACTCTCCAGCTTCACTAGAAGCTCGCAAAGAGCTTCGTAGCAAGGTCATTTGTGAGCCTCGCGCGAAGTTAATGACTGATTCAACTTTGCTGAATTCAAGGGGGTGGTTACACGCCACTTTTGACTATAAATGTCCCTTACTAGACACAAGGACAGAAGGAGGAGAAGGACAGACAGAGAGGAGATCAACTTAGAAAAATAAAAGAGCAGAATTCCTAGTAAAAGGGCTCTACTGATCTTCTATTCTCCGATTCCCCGAACCAAGCGAGAAGGGAGTCTTACTAGGAGGCAGTTCGATCACCTAATCGATTGCATCGTCAAGGGATAAAGTGATCGCGCGCTGATCAGATTCCTACCGACATATTTTCTTAGAAATCTCAGAGGAGATTTACTTGTAATTCTTCTTTTTATTACTTGTAATTTTGCTCCTCGATCCTTTTTGTAAGTTTTCCCACGATTCAATTTTCAACGAAAAACAGAACTTGAATCACCATGTTTGGATAGTCACATTCCATTGATAGGAGAAAAATGTGCTTTCAATTCTTTAATTTGGACTCAACTCTTGAACCAAAACTGATTCTCGAATCCAAATTTGATTTTCTTGAGTTAGTAATGGTTCCTGAACCTATCACTCTTGAGCCCAAGACAATCATTCCACCAATTTACATTCTTTTGTTGGATATAGGTATAGATCATGATGACTCCATGATGATTTTTTAAGACTGGTCATATAAAGGGAATAAGTTTCATGATAGGATCTTTCATTATTCTATTCATATTACGGATTGTAATTATGTACATAGAAAAGAGGTCAATAAAGGTGGGTTTTTTGAACCACCACATTATCTTGATTGGGTAGCAACGCTTGGCCCAATCAGACCACCACCTTAAGGTAATATTTTTCTTCCCTTTCTTCTTTTTCATGTATTTATGCATTCATTTATATATTGAGGACAATGTATGAGATAGGTGTGGGGGAGGGTTCAAACATAACATAGGTTTTCTTTTTTACTTAAAAATAAAAAATTAACATTTTCTTTGCCTTTAAAAACTTTTGAAAAGAGGAACAATATTTTGACATATTTTTTATAAGAAATTAAGTCAATTTAAAGGAATAGAAAAATCATAATTAGGATTTCTTATACTTGGTCAAAATAAGATTATTTGTTTGATATCTAGAATTAGGAAGAAAAATTAAAAAAGTAATTTAGTCTTGATTTTTACCTTGATGAAATATGCATGTTTTATACACTTACACACTTAGAGTTCAAAAACAAAGATTCTTATTCCTTATATAAATAAAGAAAAAATATATATTTATATCAAAAATTCTCTGATTAAGCTGGGTATTTGTGCCTCATAAAGCATAAGTATTCACGCCTAAAAGCGGTCCATATAATAAATCCTTAGTTTGTGGCCTTGTTTGCTCGAGACCTTAAATCCTTGGGGTATTTTCTCACCCGGTACCCTAAAACCGTCCGATTTAGGAGTCACCGATTAAAGGCTCGATATATGGGCAGATTAGAAAGCCTAATAGAACTAAGGAATAAATCACCAAAATTATAAAAAAAAGAAAAGAAAAAAAATAAAGGCATAAGAGTTACAGTTATAAAACCCTAGTTAAATTTTCATGATCACAAGGTGCATATGACTTAGGGTAAAGTAATAGACTAGATGAGAAATACAGTTTAACTCTTTATCTTAATTGATAACAAGTTTTTTAATAGAGACTATGTTTAGGAATGAAAATTTCAATTTTCCTATAACTTATAAATTACTTGAACTCTTACAATAATACTTCAAATATTTTCTCTCTTTTTTAAAATACTTTTTGAAAATACTAACACTTTGTTTCTTTTTTTTTTATAGATTTTGTGGGTGCAATCCGCTGAAAACCCTCATGAGACAAAACTCATCCTCTAGGGGTAACCGAGAGGTTTAACGGCTTGTTGCATATACTTAGTGCAATCGAGTGACCTGCAAAAGTGGTCTAATACTTTTCTAGGATTAGTTTTGATGTTTTGCTCAAAGGCGAGCAAAAGATAAGTGTGAGGGTGTGATCGGTCACCTATATTGCATATATAATGTTACATTTTCATATTTATTGTCTAATAAATCATGTTTTTAGTCTTAATTTTTTTAAATAAAATGCAGGCCCATTACTACGGGAGAAGGAAGAGAAAACGAGCCCAAAGCTTACCCAAATTCTGATTTAATTTAGAAATTAAATTCAAATCAAGGATCAGGGCAGATCACAAAAGATAAAACCAGTTGAATAAGCAGTTAAAATAGAACTCTACAAATCAAGTGATTAAAGCCGAAAATCAATTGAAGAATCGTAAAAATCAGAAGATCAAACGACATATCTTTTTGGATAAATGGATGAAACAAAGCGAGGGAGTGATCTACTCTGAGGATGTGGCCGACCATGGATCCGCGGCTCCCCTATCTTCGTACTCCTCTACCCTCTGCATTTCTCCTATAAATACCTGCAATCTCGAAGGAAAATAGGAACGATCAAGCAGAGAATAGAATAGATTTTTACATAGGTTTAACTTAGGTTTTTCTTTCTTTTTTTAATGTAATTTTTATATAATATCAGATCAAAGAAGAGTTTCATGGGAGAACAAGAGTGATGCTTGTACTGAGAGCGACACCGGTGTAAGTATTCTTCCTTTCTTTCATTGTTATTTAATTCAATTGAAGTTTTTTCCTACTCTTATTTTTGTTGCTTCTCTCTTCTGTGTTTGTGAATCCAAACGACTCCAATAGCTTCGAAGTTGCCTCACCCTTGTAAGTGCTGTTGATGGCCAATAGTGATGACCAACCATTTCTATGGTAATATAGTTTGCACCTTCATTTCGTAGTATAGATTAGGAATGGGGAAGATCTCATCTGTCATGCTTCGCTTGCCTTTAAGAAAAGGTAGACCGTTGACAAGGATTCCAGGTAAGTCATCAACCGAAAGAGGTAGATAAGTTCTTTAGTTTTCTTTTTCTTTCTTTTAATTCTTAGTTTAGATCACTACCACTCCCAACTCTTTTAGTGCCTTTTCTTAATATTTTTTTGTATAAATCCACTTTCTATTATCTCCTCTTTCTAAATCTACCACTTTCCTCTTAACTTAACTATAACTCTTTTTCATTTTCTTTTCAAGAACTAAAAGAAGAACTTTACCATTTTAAGTAACTTAAAAGAGAACTTACAAAAAGTTTCCATCGCTAGTCCATCCTTGTGGATCATGACCCACATAGCCACTTGCAGTAGCGGCAGTACTGAGTACTTGCACTTCTATTCTCAAGTTTTGAAATTCTGTATTTTCTGTGTATAGGTCTAGACTCAATCACCTATGTCCAACAAAAGAATGTGACTTGGTGGAATAATTGACTTGGATTCAAGAGTGATACGTTTGGGAACCATTACTAACTCAGGAAAATCAACTTTGGGTTCGAGAGTCAGTTTTGGTTCAAAAGTTGAGTCCAAATTAGAGAATTGAAATTCGCATCCTTCTCCCATCAATGAAATGTGACTATCCAAATTTAGTGATTCAATTTCTAGATCTATGGGTACGGGAATAAATGTTGGCTCCGAAAATTGGTTCAAATTGGGTAATGATACCAGAATCAATATAGATTCGAAGATAAAAACTGAATCACAAGGTTGGGGATCGGGGTCACATTCACATTCAAGTTGTCTCCAAGACACCATGATTCTTCGTTCCTATAAATATGGTTAGGGCAATCAGGAATGGTCAAACATGTGTTAGGTAGAGTTTTCTCATTCCTATCTTTCACTTTATTGATATAACGACTCATTTGTGCTTCTAACCTATTGATAGATTGAAAAAAAAAATATTTTCAGACTGAATCAGATTTTCCATACTCTTATCTGAATCCATAGGTTCTTCTTCTTGTTGTGGGACTTGGAACATAGAGTAGGGATCTTGGATTTGGGAGTCTTGTGAAAATTATGAGTCCATCATTTTCAGCTTTTATTTTTGGGACTCAATCATGACTTCTATACTTTTCATAGCCTCAGATTTTTCTTTTATTTGTTGATCATGACTAGAAAAATTATAGGCTGAATGTTGGAATGTTGGTTAACAATATGACTCGGGGGAGTTGTATCCCCATTGACTCTATGAAGAGTAGTGATGATTATTCCGGTCTTGTTCATAGTATTGGGACTGGGGCATGTATTGATTCGGATAAGACCAATCCAGCACACTTGGTTGGTTAAAGTTATGATATGTCGGGTTGGTAATATCCGAGTCAAAAGAGGTCGGGGTGTAATATGGATTACCTTTTTAACTGAAAAATTATTGTTATAAGTCATATCACACAAGAAATGTCAAAAATAAACAAAGAAAACAAACAAATAAAAAGAAAAAAAATCTAATCTAAGTTAAGGTAAACCTTAGACTTAGACGACTCCTAACTCGTTAGACTGTCCACGGGAGGTATTTTGCAGAATCTGACTAAAGTTAATTGGTAAAGTAGAGGCAAGATCAGTGGGAGATATCCGTACCTAAGCAGCAGGCCTAATTATGCCAAACCACTGTTCTTTGAGGTTTCGCCTCATCAATCTCCAACCTTTGATACCGATTTTGCAAGAGTTAAATTCTAATCAACTTTCCCCTTAGGTCAGTCTCCTATTTGAGTCCGAGATGTCCCTAGGGCCAATGTCTACTCAGTTTTAATTAGGCTTGGGTTAGTAAGTGAGAAGATTATTTGCGGGCTAAGGGAGGGTAAGGACTTTCCCAACAAGCCCTTAGTTCAGTTTAGTGCAGTATACAAGTATATAGAAAAACTAACACTCAAGAAATATTTCATACAAGCATGAACCTTATATTAATATTCTGCACACATATCTTGGCTCCAGCACTCTTCAACAGTAAATAGAAAATATAACGAAATAGACTCGTGCCTAAATACAAAGTCTGAACCTTTTTTAGCATTTATAATAAACTTTTTTTTATTATTGAGTTAGAAATTATTTACAGTGAGTCAAACAAGGAAATAAATAGTTACAGATATTTACACTTTACAATTTAGTTAACTTGCAGAAAATACAGGTTAGTAGTTCACTCAGATTGTCATAGAAATGTAGCAAATCTGAGGGATTCTGGGCTCTACTTTCTTGAGCAGAGTCCAGGGCCACTATATATTCACTGTAACAAAAAATTATTCCTTGTTGTTAAACCTGTACACCAAGAATAGAGAAGAAAATTAATCAATAAAATAAACAAAAAAGAGTTCCTTACCGTCCCTCCCCGACAACGGCGTCAAAATTTTGATTGAGTTGGAACCTGCACACAGAAAAAACAAAATTTCAGAATTAATAATAGGTAGTGCAAGGTACTCAATGCTACCGCTACAGCAAGTGGCTATGCGGGTCGTGATCCACAAGGAGGGACTAGCGATGGAAGTTTTTTGCAAGTTCTCTTTAGTTCACAACTAATGGTTAAAGTTCTTGTTTTAGTTCTTGAAAAGAAAAGAAAAATAAGTTATGTTAATTTGTGGCAAAAGTGGTAGGTTAAGAAGGTGGAGAAAATAATAAATGATTTTATACAAAAAATTAAAAAGAGTGAATAAAAAAGTTGGGAGATGGTAGTGATCTAAACTAAAGGATTAAAAAAACGAAAGAAAAACTAAAAGAACTTACCTACCTCTTTCGGTTGATGACTTACCTTAGATCGTTAGCACGCTGACCTTACTTCGGAGGCGATCAATGCATAATCCATATGATCAAACTCAGTTCCCATTCGCATTACATCATCAAGATGAACAAGAATGAAATGATACAGAATCTTGAGGAGGAGATCATCATCATAAAATATCGGTGGCAAATACACAACAAGGCTATACCGATACTACTAGATTCGCTTGGATACTCATCAAAAACCAAAAGAGAAAAAGTAGAAAAGAAAAGAAGAATATAAAAACAAAGAAAAATATAAACAAGTTGCCTTTTATTACTTGTAGAAATGATGAAAAAAAGGAGGATGTTACATCGGTGTCACTTTCAACATAAATCTCTCTCTTACTTACATGAATCTCAGTCTAACTATACTTATAAAGAAATAAAAGTTACATGAAAAGAAAAAATAAACCTACACTAACCTAGAATAAAAACTAGCCTAAGAATCCTTCGCTGCCTTATCACTCATTTCTTCAGCAAAATTTTTGATATTTATAGGCAAAAACCCGGAGCGGAAGAAGTGAGAAGATAAGGGAGCAAACGCGTTTGCTCCCCTTATCTCAACCAAATGGCCACGAAAACGTGGCTTTGTCAAGTTTTTTTGGCCTAGATGTATCCATCCAGGGGGAGATTTGATAGCGTTAGATTTTATCCCCTTTTGTCCGGCTGGATTTGCTGTTTGGTATCTAGTTTTGAATCTGATCTTCAATGGTCCTCATGCTAACCAATTTGGATTCATATAAATCTAAATTAACTAATTTTATTTGATGTGATCCTCCCTGGTATGTATCAATCTTCAGCTAAAATCATCCTTATCCTCCTGAATATTTATCTCCTCTTTAATTCTAATTTAAATCATAATTAAAGTGGGCTTTTGGGCTCATTTCTTTTACACCTCCATTAGTAATGGGCCTGCACATTATTAAATAAAAATAAAATTAAATAACATTGTTTATTTGATATTAAATATGAGAATGTGACAAATATATATGCAAAATCAGTGACCGATCAGCAGCCTTGTTCAGCACTGTTATAGGATTATGGTGCTATCTCTATGATCTGAAGCTACTATTGATGTTTTTTAATTGGATGCTAATCTCTTCTCTAGTATTCTTGTTCTTTGGTCTTCTGCTGATTATGTGAATCCGTCTAGCAGTGGATTAACAATAGCATATCAACAGTTGGGGAATATACAGCTTATATCTCAGTACTTGACAATCCTAGGTACATTAGCGCTACAATGTTGCCCAAAAGCCATTCACCTTAGTTTTGATGATGACTGACTTATAAAGTTAAGTTTGCTAATGATCTTGTGTTTAATAAGTTTTAGATATTGATCAAGATCTTAGTAAGTGTTTAGCTTCAACAAAGGATTCAAAGCCAGTTTTGAAGCTAACATGTGTAGATTTAAGAGCTCGCGTGTCAAAATCGCATCTAGCACTCAGATGGAGTCAAGCTCTATGGATCAAGTTTGGATCGAGTCGTCTTGGAGATGAAGATCAATAAGAAGACTTCAGTTAGGTTTGTTTTCATTTTATTTAGATCTTGTGCAAGAATAGATTAGTCATATGCTCAAGTATATGCACACACACAAGTTCAATAGTTTTGGTTTCGGTTTAACCGGTTTTGAATTTTCAAGAATACATATATGATTTTCATGACTAGATAAAATCAAAAGAAGTTTACATAGTTTATATGTATATTGAGTTTCATCCATATACATTATTATTTCATATTGTCTCAAAACTTATTTTGATGCTTCTAGTTCATGTGTTTTAAGTTTTGTTTTTATCAAACTTATTTTGGGATTTAATGTCAAAAATATAGATATATCTTTTATATGTGTATTTAATTCTATCCATACACACTATTCTTCAAAAGTGTTTAAATAACTTATTTCTCTACATATACAAGTTTTGGAGAAAATAAATTTTCATTTCAAAATCCAAGTTTTGGAAAATACAGCTTTTGGTTTAAAGCTTAATTTTCTTACCTCAAAAATAGTTTAAATAGTTTGAAATATGTGTTGATTTTTGGTAACACATATTTGTACTTCAAATATTTACATGAACTTATATTTGTGAATTTTATGTGATTTTATAGAATTTTATAGGGATTTAGCAACTTAGATTTCAAGCCCTTTAACCCTAGCGTGAGCCTGCTGGCGGTTGACCGACCGGTCGACTGGACCAGAGCTCGGTCGACCACACGGTCGACTGATGTGCACAAAAACGTGCACAATGCCTTGGCCTTAGGTCAGTCTCGACCGTACGGTCGACCGATCTAATGAGTCTGCTCTCTGGATCTGGCCCCGTTCGACCGGTCGGTCGACAGACCCAGAGAGAGCTCCTGGTTCTGGCCTCAATCGACCGGGCGGTCCACCAACATGCAGTTGTCTTTGGGGCGATCGCCCGACTAGACGACCGACAGCCCCAACGGTCAAAAATCTGACCGTTGGCGGTTGACCTACAGGTCATTTTTGACCTGTTCTGGACCCCAACGGCTATATTTTCAAGCCCTATAAATATGGGTCTTTTGAGGCCAGTTTTAGCCAAGATTTTCAAGAGCAAATTTTCTTATCCTGTTAAGTATTTTCAGCAAGTTTTAAAAGAAGTTTTTGTGCTACAAATCTCTTATCTTTTATTCATTTCAAAGTTTTTGGAATATCAAAGAAAACCAATTTTGAAAATTCTAGTTTTGTTCTTTATTTTTTATCTATCAAGAAGTTTTTCCCAAGAGTTTTTCTTTATTATCTCTTTTTCAAAGCACTTTATTTTCTCATAAACTTGAACTATCAATCAAATCTATCTTTAGAATCTTTGTTTTGTGAAAAAATTGTTTGTGATTCTTTGAGATCACTAAGAGATTGTTTGTGATCTTTATGATCACCAAGTTGTAAACATTTTCTTTGCTTTGGCTTAGTGTCCACCTCTTGTGTAGAGATTTGTATTTGAGAGAGTGGAGTTGTGTACTCCTGGTGTTGAGTTGTAATTCCTCGGTGGAGGTTCCTTTCTGGAAGGTCATGTGGGAACATAGTGAAAATCCTTCTATGTGAAGGTGATTAGTCTCCAAAATTGCATATTTCATACCACATTTTCACATTTATTCAGTGTTAAATTCTGTTAATAATATCTCTCTTGAATATTTCTAGATCCATGACATGAAATGAAGAAGAAGCCCAAAATCCCATTCATTTTGTGATATTTAAAGCCTACAAATATAATCATTGACTTTTGGAAGCTGGATCTACTAAATCTGGGAGCGAATTTCGACAAAGTGATAGGAGGTATAAGGAGTGGTGTGCAGCAGGAGGGTGCACACCCTAGCACGACGCATACAACCCCAAAAGGGCCGTAGAAACTTGGCAAAAGTCGCGTTTCCGCAGCCTTATGGTGGGGCCACGTGTCCAGCTTTGACGCATGGCCCGTTGACACCCCCCTTATGACCCCCGTAGCCTATAAATACCCCAGGTTTTTAGAATTTCTAGGGAGAAGAGTTTTAGGGCAGTTTCCTCCCATTTGTGTAGTATAGTTATTCTTCTTCTTCTTCTTCTTCTTCTTCTTTTGTATTTTTCATTTTTGTAGATCGTGTAATAGGAAAGAAAAAGAAAGTAATTCATAGGATAGAAGAGAAAGTTCTTATAATGGAGGGTGACACTCAATGAAAGGTTTTTCCTTTATCTTTATTTGTTTTCTTCTCTCTAACTCTTTATATGTTTAGCTAATTTTCTTCTCATGGCAACTAACTACTAACCACTAACTTGTTTACTCCTTACTTGATAATCCACATGAATCTAGTAACCTCTACTTGGCCTTTCTCTTGTAAAAGCCATTAATGGTGTTGGCCCAAAGGCCTATCACCCTTGTTTTGATGATGATCAACTCATGAAGTTATGTTTACTAATGATCTTGTGTTTTATTAGTGACAGATTCATTATCAAGATCTTAGTAGGTGCATAGCTCAACAAAGGATAAAATGTCAAGTTTTGGAGCTAGCACGGTGTGATCCAAGGAGCTTTTGGATCAAGCTTGGACCAAGTCAAGAAGATGAGAAGTCTTCAAGTGAAGACTTCAAGAAGATGAAGACTTGCGTCTAGGTATAAGATTTTGTTTTTGTTTTAGTTAAAAATGTAAAGGATAGAGTAGTTGGTAGATTGCTCAAGTATTATACACACACACACACTCTTGATTTAGTTTGTTTTTAGAAAAGTATTTTAACCAAAAACCAAACATGTATTCAAGTGAAGATTTCAAGTGTTTTGATTTTTGGTGTTTCTCATGTACTTATCTTTTAACCAAAACCAGGTTTAGAGCTTTATGACAAAAACATAGATATTTCATTATGATTGTGTAGTGGATCATATCCATACACACTGTGCCTTAAAAGTATATCTTGTTTTTGTATTTGATGAAGATTTGGAAAAACATGTTTTGGAAAAATATTGTTTTGGAAAATACAGTTTTTATCTTGAGCCAAATATTTTCATATTACAAAAATAGTCCAATCTTTTATAACATGCCTTGATTTTGTGCAAGCATGTTTGTTTATCAAAGTATATTGGTAAAACTATTTTTGTAGATTTTTACGTATTTTATGGGATTTTATTTAAACCAAAAGACCAAGTTTTAAATCCCAGAAAATTGTTTCAGGCTTCGTATAAGTCGACTAGTGACCTTTAATAGTCGACTAATCCTGGAGTCGGCCGACCAAACCGGTCGACCGACGTGCACAAACGTGCACGCCTTTGTGTACTGGAGGACGGCCGACCGTGCCGGTCGACCGCTCTAGAGAGCAGAGCTCTCTGGAAAGTTCGACCGACCGCACGGGTCGACCGACAGAGAGTTAGACTCTCAGCTCCAGTGGGTCGGTCGACCCAGGCGGTCGACCGTGGCTCCAACGGTCAGAAATCCGACCGTTGGCGGTCGACCGCACCGGTCGACCGGCCGCTCTGACAGACCCCAACGGCTAGTTTTCTGGCAGCCTATAAATTGGGGGTCTTGTCATTGTTTTGAGATAAGATTTTGGAGACCTTTAGAGCCAGTTTTTCCTATTCTTTCAGAAGAGTTTTTCTCCACAAAATAGAGAGCTAATACTTCCAATCCAAAGGGAGTTTTATTTAGAGTGTGTAAAAGAGATTCTTTGAGTTTTTCCTCCACCATCTCAATCCTTGATTTCTCACACATACACTTGAGCTATCAATTGCTATTCATCTTATAGGAGTGTTGTAGTGAGAGGATTTTAGGTGATCAAGAGTTGTGATCACCAAAGTTCATCTTTGTTCCTTTGAGGAGGCGGACGGTTGTGTTCGTGATTGTTTGGGTCCTAGTGAGGACTTGGTGTTTTCGGGTTCGGGTGCGAACTCGTGTTTGAGGTGCGGCCTCGGCGAGCTAGTGAGCTTGCGTGTGTACGGGACTAGGGAGTCCGAGGGCTTGTAGGTGTTGCGGCACCAAGGAGAGATCCATTGGGATCTTGCATAGTGGAAAACCTTCATGTGTCGAAGGCGGGGATGTAGAGCAAGTGTGCTCGAACCTCGAAACAAACCCTTTGTGTTTGCGATTGCTCTCTCTCTCTCTCTCTCTCTTTGTCTCTTATTATATCTTGCATGTGTTTATTGTTCATCTTTATATGCTAGATATACATTGTGTGCTTTATTGATATACTTGCTTGGGATTGTTTGCTAACACTTGTATTCAACCAAGACAGCCAACGCGGCACCTCAACCCATTCAAGGGGAATCTAGAGGAGTTTGTCCAGAGCCCTTCACGGGGAATTCGGCAACACTCTTTGGTGATACGTGGTGTTTAGTGTAAAAGATTTAATTAGGTCATAATTGTTTTTAGCTTCCGCATTATTAAGCATCAAGTGACCATTAGATTAGCCATCACCTATTCACCCCCCCCTCTAGGTGAACCCTTCAATTGGTATCAGAGCTTGGTACTCTGATTTGGTCTAACAACCTAGAGTAAACGATTCTCATTTTTAGGCTAATCACAATATTTTTGTACACTCACCATGGACTTCATGTCACCACCCATGTTTGACATTGTTAACATCCATATATGGAAGGTGAAGATGTCCTTGTACATCAAAGCCCTAAGTATTCATATTTATCTTGCCACCACTAGAAATGATTATTGTTTAAATGGCAAAAATATTGAGGCTAATACAAAAGCCCTACATGCTTTAAGATCTACCCTAAATGATGATTATTTATCTAGGGTTGCTAATATTGATTTGGCTTTGTAGTTTGGAACACTTTGATCTCCCTTGGCGAAAATGATCAATACTATGCGGGGAGCGACTCGGATGTTGGAAGCGAACCTTCCAATGTGTGCTATATGGTCCAAGGGGATAACCCCCTTGAGGTAACTACTGAATCCGAGGTAGAAGATGATAACATGTCATATGATGAACTTGCTTCATTTTGTCAACAACTATTAGAGAAATATGACATGCTAAGAAAAGATAATAAGAATTTGAAAAAGAATTTGGATTGCATGCATATAGAACATGATTCATTTAAAAATAAGATTGCATGCTTAGAAAAAGAAAAGGAAGATTTGAAAAATGAGAATGTTTTCCTTATGTCTAAATTAAATGATCTTTGTGAAGGGAACATGATTTTGAAAGATAAATTATTTTGGTGGAAACTCAAAAGGAAATTGTTTTTCAAGAAAACAACTCTTTAAAAAAGAAAATTTTTGAAAAAGAAAAGGAAAAAGAAAAGTTTTTAAAAAGAAGAAAAATGGTTCTTCATCTCATCATGCTTTTCATGCCACCACTAATGAGATTAAAGTTTTGAAAAATAAAATGGATGGTTTGTGTTCAACTTTGAACTCTTGTGCTTTTAATCATTCTAGGTTGGAGTCAATGTTTTCAAAGAAACAAACTCCACATGTTCATGCACATCCACATCATGCATATGCTTATGTTGCACGTCATGACCACACACATACACATAAGCATCCTAAGTGTACAAATGTACACATTGTGGCTGCAAAGGCCATTTAGCAAAATTTGTTTTGATAAGTTGCATGTTTCAAATTTTGCTAATCATAAAAATGTTTGGGTGCCTTACAAAGCTAACCCCCAAGGACCCAAGAAAAAATTGGTACCAAAACCCCCACCCCATGTTTTTGATGTAGGTGAGGGATCTCTCAAGACGTGAGAGATTTGGTGCCTTGGTGGTGGTTGCACGTGGACTAGATGGACATATTTTTGATGCACCGCTATCAAGGAGGTTTTGGTGGGAAGACCACCATGATTGGAGCTTTGGAGTTGGTAACAATCTCTAAACTCCTATTTATCTATGTACATGCTAGTTCATTTATAATATTTTGAGCATGTTCATGTTTTATTTGTTTTATGTTTTTCATGTGGTAATAACATGCTTAAATGTAGATTTTATCAAAACTTGGATTTATACATGTACAAGTAGTGAGCCACATTTGATTCATATACGTTTGCACTTCATTGTTCACTTGTACTCACTATATGCACATGTATAGCCTAGTTTTGATGATTCCTTCATTTATACATGTTTTGCCAATTTTTATGCTTTACCTCATGTATATGTATTTTTAATTCAAATCTAATAAATATACATGTATACCCGTGAGTCTCTTGCCTTCATGCAAATACCTTAATAGACTCTTTTATGTTTGGGATATGTATGTGTATTATTAGTTTTGGATAAATCATACATATACCATGAAGATTAGTGTTTTATTGAAAAAATGATTTTTCATGTTTTTGTAAAAATTTGATATATGATCACTTTTGAGCTTCATTGTCTATTTTCATGAAAATGCTATTTACATAACCTTTGAACACTCATCTTTTACTTTTCAAGATAATTTTGAGCTTTATGGACTATGAGTGATTAAACTTTGTGTATTTAGTCTTGTTTCATGAAAAATATATGATTGTTTTGAAGGATCTTTAACTAGTTTTTCAAAAAAAAATTATTTTAACTAGTTAATCGTTCTTCATTTGGTAGAGTTTTTCAAACAAAGCTTATTTTTCAAATCTATTTTGAAAACCCCTACCATCTATGGGAGGATGGATGGGCGTGTATGCCTTGTATGCTTCATTGAAAATCTTTTACCTTGTGCATATGAAGGGTGGTAGGTTATGAGATATACACTTGATCTTATTATGTCAATTGGTATCATTGAATCATTTCAATTGGTATCAATATGAACTAATTTTTGTATATACTCATATTTTATTTTCTTATATATGTATGAATCAATTTCAATTGGTATACTCATTTCATACATATATATGAGTTTCATGTGCTTAACTTTCAATTGGCTCACATTTTTAAAAGCTCAAAGTTTATGATGAAAAATAAAAATTTTGGATCATTATGTTTACCATTGATATCAATATGTTTCAACTTCATATTTGTTAAATTTCAATTGGTATCAATATGTTTTACAAAAATGATTACTTTCAATTTGGTATCTTAAAAATTTGTTTGTTTTTACAAAAGCTCTGATACCTTTAAAATTTTTTTAAGAAAAATTAATTAAAAAAACATTTTATTGATTTGTATTACCCCTTCTTGATCTTTTTGTTTTGACAAAAAGGGGGAGAAAAATTTGTTAGATTTGATTTTACTTTGACCCCTTTGTTGATGATTGACAAAAAGGGGGAGAAGCATTTGAGTTTATATGCATGTTTTCGTTGCTTAAGGGGGAGAAGTATTTGTCTTCCTTGTTCATTATGCATATATGTTTTGTTTTACAAATAGGAGAAAAAGATTTATTTTGTTTCATCTCCATCATTTGCATACTTATTCATGTGCTTCATTGTCATATCTTATTATGTTTTTGACATGCATGAGTTAAGGGGGAGCTTCTTTGAAGCTTTACTTTAATCCACGCATATATAACCTCATGAGTTTTGTCATCATCAAAAAGGGGGAGATTGTTGGCCCAAAGGCCTATCACCCTAGTTTTAATGATGATCAACTCATGAAGTTATGTTTACTAATGATCTTGTGTTTAATTAGTGACAGATTCATTATCAAGATCTTAGTAGGTGCATAGCTCAACAAAGGATAAAATGTCAAGTTTTGGAGCTAGCATGGTGTGATCCAAGGAGCTTTTGGATCAAGCTTGGACCAAGTCAAGAAGATGAGAAGCCTTCAAGTGAAGACTTCAAGAAGATGAAGACTTGCGTCTAGGTATAAGATTTTGTTTTTGTTTTAGTTAAAAATGTAAAGGATAGAGTAGTTGGTGGATTGCTCAAGTATTATACACACACACTCTTGATTTAGTTTGTTTTTAGAAAAGTATTTTAACCAAAAACCAAACATGTATTCAAGTGAAGATTTCAAGTGTTTTGATTTTTGTGTTTCTCATGTACTTTTCTTTTAACCAAAACCAAGTTTAGAGCTTTATGACAAAAACATAGATATTTCATTATGATTGTGTAGTGGATCATATCCATACACACTGTGCCTTAAAAGTATATCTTGTTTTTGTATTTGATGAAGATTTGGAAAAACATGTTTTGAAAAAATATTGTTTTGGAAAATACAGTTTTTATCTTGAGCCAAATATTTTCATATTACAAAAATAGTCCAATCTTTTATAACATGCCTTAATTTTGTGCAAGCATGTTTGTTTATCAAAGTATATTGGTAAAACTATTTTTGTAGATTTTTACGTATTTTATGGGATTTTATTTAAACCAAAAGGCCAAGTTTTAAATCCCAGAAAATTGTTTCAGGCTTCGTATAAGTCGACTAGTGACCTTTAATAGTCGACTAATCCTGGAGTCGGCCGACCGGACCGGTCGACCGACGTGCACAAACGTGCACGCCTTTGTGTACTGGAGGACGGCCGACCGTGCCGGTCGACCGCTCCAGAGAGCAGAGCTCTCTGGAAAGTTCGGCCGACCGCACGGGTCGACCGACAGAGAGTTAGACTCTCAGCTCCAGTGGGTCGGTCGACCCAGGCGGTCGACCGTGGCTCCAACGGTCAGAAATCCGATCGTTGGCGGTCGACCGCACCGGTCGACCGGCCGCTCTGACAGACCCCAACGGCTAGTTTTCTGGCAGCCTATAAATTGGGGGTCTTGTCATTGTTTTGAGACAAGATTTTGGAGACCTTTAGAGCCAGTTTTTCCTATTCTTTTAGAAGAGTTTTTCTCCACAAAATAGAGAGCTAATACTTCCAATCCAAAGGGAGTTTTATTTAGAGTGTGTAAAAGAGATTCTTTGAGTTTTTCCTCCACCATCTCAATCCTTGTTTTCTCACACATACACTTGAGCTATCCATTGCTATTCATCTTATAGGAGTATTGTAGTGAGAGGATTTTAGGTGATCAAGAGTTGTGATCACCAAAGTTCATCTTTATTCCTTTGAGGAGGCGGACGGTTGTGTTCGCGATTGTTTGGGTCCTAGTGAGGACTTGGTGTTTTCGGGTTCGGGTGCGAACTCGTGTTTGAGGTGCGGCCTCGGCGAGCTAGTGAGCTTGCGTGTGTACGGGACTAGGGAGTCCGAGGGCTTGTAGGTGTTGCGGCACCATGGAGAGATCCATTGGGATCTTGCATAGTGGAAAACCTTCGTGTGTCGAAGGCGGGGATGTAGAGCAAGTGTGCTCGAACCTCGAAACAAACCCTTTGTGTTTGCGATTGCTCTCTCTCTCTCTCTCTCTCTCTTTGTCTCTTATTATATCTTGCATGTGTTTATTGTTCATCTTTATATGCTAGATATACATTGTGTGCTTTATTGATATACTTGCTTGGGATTGTTTGCTAACACTTGTATTCAACCAAGAGAGCCAACGCGGCACCTCAACCCATTCAAGGGGAATCTAGAGGAGTATGTCCAGAGCCCTTCACGGGGAATTCGGCAACACTCTTTGGTTATACGTGGTGTTTAGTGTAAAAGATTTAATTAGGTCATAATTGTTTTTAGCTTCCGCATTTTTAGGCATCAGTGACCATTAGATTAGCCATCACCTATTCACCCCCCCTCTAGGTGAACCCTTCAAATGGCTCATGATGATAGATTCTAACACTCTAACTTCTAACTCTCTAATAAGTTACCATTACTTAATTCCATGCTTGCTCTAGTTAGTTTTGATGGTTTAAGCATAACTTGCTCTTGTTTGTTAAGTTTGAATGTGAAAGTGAACTTATGGGTTATGCTTTGTAAAGCTCTTGAAACCAAGGAATAGTGCTGGCCAATGATACATGTGAGCCAATTATTACTAAGTGGGTAGCATATTGGTGGAACCATTAGTAATTGTTGGAACTTACTTTTGATGATACATTTATGAAACCATATCATATGGAGCTCTATCTCAAGACTATTCAAGAGTTCTACATGATCAAGACTTCCCAAAGAGAGTTGATAATGATGTGTATTGTAATTGTTGATAGCATGTTAAAAGCCTTGAAAAACACACACACACATCATAGTCTATTAGTCGACTTATAGCCTTTTGTAGTCGACTTATACATGGTACAGTCAACTTATATATTTCCCTAGTTGACTATCTTTTTGTCCTGAAAGCATACCAACTCTCTGTTTGCATTATTAGTCGACCTAACAGTCTTCATAGTCGACTAATAGATGACCTAGTCGACTAATCATGTTAATCTGGTCGACTTGGTTCAGTTTTCAGAAACTTGTCTTTTGATTTTATCTCGACTTGGTCTCTTCTATAGTCGACTAACCTTGAGAAATTTGCCTACCTTAGTCGACTAACCCATATATCAAGTCGACTAATGACAGTTTCTGACTGTTAGACAGTTTCTGTTTTCTGGTATTTCCTTCAACGTTATCCAACGTTTAAACATTCAAAAAGATCCTAATAACTACCCTAACTAACCATAGAGTTCAGCTATATATAGGGTTGTTATCTTAGGTTTAAAATACCAATTCAAATAGAAAGTTTTCTGACCAAAACTCTGCAAAAATTCTGGTTCTCTGAAAACTGTTTTTCCACTTCCAGTTCTTCACCAATTCCTACTCTTTTGTGAAGATCTCTGAAAGTCCACCTATAATATCCCTTATCCACGATCACATACTGAATCAAGACTTATAGGAAAGTTTATAATCACTTAAAGGAAGCATTGTACAAGAGCGGCTTCTTGGTGTAGAAGAGAAGTTGTACAAGGTGTTTGTCTTCTTGGTTGTAAGAAGAGTTGTACACATTTGACAAAGGAGATTTGTCAAGTGGTGTGCATGGTGTTGATTTTGGGTGTACAAAGTCAAAGGATAAAGGAAAATCTCAACCGGGTGGCTTGGGGACTGGATGTAGGTCACGAGGACCGAATCAGGATAAATCACTCGTGTTTGCGTTTACTTAACTTTTCTGTGATTTATTTTCCTTATTGCAAGTACTTTATCTTTAACACTAATATTCTTGTGTGAGTGTTGACTTTGTATATTAGATCCACACTTGGCATCATCTCGGGACCAACAATTGGTATCAGAGCCCTGCATACCCAGCAACAACATACAAGGATGGCAACGGAGTTCCATTCGTCACAATTTAAAGAAGGACATTCTACACAACGTTCACCGCTATTTGACGGATCCAACTACAACTATTGAAAGTGTAGAATGAAGATCTACTTGCAATCGTTTAACTACGAACTTTGGAACATAGTAGAAGCACCGTACACCAAGACGACAACTAACTACACCTCTTAGAGTGATGATCAAAAGAAGAATGCGAACATTGATGCCAAAGCGATGAATGCTTTATTCTGTGCCTTAATCAAAGAAGAATTCAACCGTGTGTTAACAGCCACGTCTGCAAATCGAATATGGCACACTCTTCAGGTAACACATGAAGGTACAAATAAGGTTAAAGAATTTAAGATTTCTATTCTTGTCCACAGGTTTGAACTTTTCAAAATTAAGGAGAATGAAACCATCTCAGAAATGGTTACAAGATTCACCGACATAACCAATTCCTTAGCATCCCTTGGAAAAGAATACACCCAAGTCGAAAAAGTTCGCAAGATCCTTCGTGCACTCACATCAGATTAGGAGAAGAAGACAACTGCAATCGAAGAAGCGAATGATCTCTCAACAATGACATTAGAAAATCTTATTGGTAATCTAATGACATATGAAGTGCAACTCGAAGACAGAAAGAAGGATGAACAACAATCTCTCTCAAAGAAGAAAGAACTTGCCTTCCATGCATCCTCAGACACGGACAATTCAGATGACGATGAAGAGGAGATGGCAATGCTTTCAAAAAAATTCAGACGATTCTTAAAGTAAGGTAAGTTTAGATGTTTTAATTGTAATAAAATAGGTCATATGAAGAAGGATTGCCCATTGCTAAAAAACAAAGGTAAATTTAAGAGCAAAAAGTTTAGAAAGAAGAAAGACTACCAAGCATCATAGAAAAACAGTGATTCCTCTTCCTCTGATGAAGAAGAAGCCACTGAACATGCCAACATCTGCTATATGGCGCTAGAAGAAGATGAGGTACAATATACTGAACTTTTAGATGCATTTCAAGAATTGTACAATGATCTTAAGAATGAAAAGATAAAGAACAAAGTTTTGACAAAGGAAAATGAAAATCTTTTCAAAGAAAATTCTTGTTATGCTTCTCAAATTTCTTCTATAAATTCTCAAAAAGATGATTTTGAAAAAATGATATCATCATTAAAAAAGGATAATGAGAATTTATTACAAAATAATATTTTATTAAAAAAAAGAAATTATGTCTTTAAATGAAAGAGTTTCTATTTTAGATAAAGACATTAGTTTTCAAAATGAAATATGAAGAGATTTTGAAAAATGTGACTAAATTTAATCAAGGAAAAGAAAAGTTGAATGATTTGTTATCATATCAAAAGATGTCACATAATCATTATGGTCTTAGATTTTTAGAAAAATCTTCATATGTTAGTAATCCATATAATTCTTTTGTGAAAAGAAAGTCTGATATTATTTCAAAAAGAATTAAGAACAAGTTTATATGGATTCTTAAAAACTTAAGCATTGTTGACAAAAATACTTATATTGCATCATACATACATGATATATGTAATTCATGCAATTATGTGTATACTAACAGATAGAAACTAAATTCAAATTGGGTTTGGTCTCCTAAAGGTTAATGCTTTACTCTTATGATTGGTACCATCTAATATTTATCTTTCAGGTACCATATAAGAAGTTTGATAAGAACAATACTACAAATATTTATCATATATATATATATGTTATGATATATTTGTTGCAGGGGGAGAACACAAGTGTTTTTATATCTGTTATAACCCATTTTCTGCAGGGGGAGAACATATAACATATTTTCTGCAGGGGGAGCGTTTGTGCACACAAAGTGTCATCATCAAAAAGGGGGAGAATGTTAGAACTTACTTTTGATGATACATTTGTGAAGCCATATCATATGGAGCTCTATCTCAAGCCTATTCAAGAGTTCTACATGATCAAGACTTCCCAAAGAGAGTTCATAATGATGTGTATTGTAATTGTTGATAGCATGTTAAAAGCCTTGAAACACACACATACACATCATAGTCTATTAGTCGACTTATAGCCTTTTGTAGTCAACTTATACATGGTATAGTCGACTTATATATTTCCCTAGTCAACTATCTTTTTGTCCTGAATGCATACCAACTCTCTGTTTGCATTATTAGTCGACTTAACAGTCTTCCTAGTCGACTAATAGATGACCTAGTCGACTAATCATGTTAATCTGGTCGACTTGGTTCAGTTTCCAGAAACTTGTCTTTTGATTTTATCTTGACATAGTCGACTTGGTCTCTTCTATAGTCGACTAACCTTGAGAAATTTGCCTACCCTAGTCGATTAACCCATATGTCAAGTCGACTAATGGCAGTTTCTGATTGTTGGACAGTTTCTGTTTTCTGGTATTTCCTTCAACGTTATCCAATGTTTAAACATTCAAAAAGGTCCTAATAACTACCCTAACTAACCATAGAATTCAACTATATATAGGGTTGTTATCTTAGGTTTAAAATATCAATTCAAATAGAAAGTTTTCTGACTAAAACTCTGCAAAAATTCTTGTTCTCTAAAAACTATTTTTCCACTTTCCAGTTCTTCACCAATTCCTACTCTTTTGTGAAGATCTCTGAAATTTCACCTATAATAGCCCTTGTCCACGATCACATATTGAATCAAGGCTTATAGGAAAGTTTGTAATCACTAAAAGGAAGCATTGTACAAGAGCGGCATTTTGGTGTAGAAGAGAAGTTGTACAGGGTATTTGTCTTCTTGGTTGTAAGAAGAGTTGTACACATTTGGCAAAGGGGATTTATCAAGTGGTGTGCAAGGTGTTGATTTTGGTGTACAAAGTCAAAGGATAAAGAAAAATCTCAAGCGGGTGGCTTGGGGACTGGATATAGGTCACGAGGACCGAGCCAGGATAAATCACTCGTGTTTGTGTTTGCTTAACTTTTCTGTGATTTATTTTCCTTATTGCAAGTACTTTATCTTTAACATTAATATTCTTGTGTGAGTGTTGACTTTGTATATTAGACCCACACTTGGCATCATCTCGGGACCAACAGTAGTTAGTAGCCATGAATTTTCTTATCTTTTTACTTTGTTTTAGAAATAATTTCAAAAATCACAAATACCTTCTCTTTAATGTTTCTATCTTTGTTTTCACCGTACACTTCTCTTTTCATTCTTTTTTTTTTTTCATTCTTTGAAACATAGAAGAACTGTTAATAAACACACGTGAACATACTGGTAAAGCTTCTATCGTTTCTCGTCCCTGTGGATTCAACCCGTTTAGGCTCTATGCTATAACGGAAGTATCGAGGAAGCCAAAGCGCACACACTTTAACTCTTGATTTCAAAATGACACTTTTGGGCACAGTTTTCCCCAGTCAAATTTTGGCGTTGTTGCCGGGGACGGGAACGGTTTGATTTCATATTTTTATTAACTTTTCTTCTTTGTTTCAGGGTACAGATTTTGGGATCAAGAAAATAAGAACTGCAGAGATATATAAAGTATCTTGAGCCTCTGCTCTAAAAAGTAGAGACCGAGTACCCTCAACATTGCCGTGTTTTCGTGGCAGGATTGAGTGAACTACTAACAGCTTTTTTCAGGGTTACTTGCTTTGGAAAAAAATTAGCTTTCTTTAAATATTGTTTTTGTTGTATGCCATCACCAAGATTTTGCTAATAAACTAATAGTAAAAGGCTTGTTGAAAATCTAAAAATCTATTTAGACTCTTGCATTTTAGGCACGTGTCTTTATGATTCATTTAAATTACTATTGAAGAGTGCTGGAGCAATGTTTACTGAAATTTCCTGCACACAAAATGTAGTATTTTAGTTTTAAGAATAGGATGTGCAAGTTCTCAATTCTAATCCGCTGTAGCAAGGCTATGCGGGTCGTGATCCTCAGGGAGGGACTGCGATGGAAGCGTTAAGCAAGTTTATCTAAAGTTTTTATTTTTATTAGTTAAATTAGAAAGGAAGTGGTATTTACAATGGGTCGGCAAATAAAGAATTGGGAGAAGTTGTGATTTAATCTACAAAAAGAAAAGAAAAGAAAAAGAAAACTTACCTCTTCAGTCTGCTTACCGTTTGAACCGTTGCGATGATTTACCTTTTCTTGGAAGGCGTACAAGCATGGCATATAGGATCGTCCGCCTTCTTAACTATGGAATAAAAAGCAACTATGAAGACCTGTTCATCGCCATAGGCCATCAGGGTTCCTTCTTCGGCTAGGTATTCTCGGAGCAGTTGATCTCATGGTGGGCAAGACATTAGAGAAAGAAACAATGTCATAAAAAAATAGAAGAACGATGATAGAACAAAGATAGAGACACAATAAAACAAGAATAGAATAAAAAGAACAAAAACAAGCTTTGATTTGACTATTAAACAATGGTGGAAAATTACAACTTACACCGGCTATCACCATCAGTACAAGTGGATCCCTTCCTCCATGAATACATCATCTCCTCTCAGCTTTCACAAAAAGAAAATAAAAATTTACAATGGAAGAAATAAAATCTAAACTACAAGAAAACCTAAAAACCCTAACTTTTGGCCCTCTGCTGGACGCTGGACTACTCTGTAAGTTGCACTGCAGGGGGTATTTATAGGTGCAGAAGGTCGAAGAGTCCCGTATAAAGTCGCCCACGAAATCTGGTATCCAGATAACATCAAAGTGCCGCAAAAACTGGGATTTTGCCGTGGAATTGCGGCATTTCTAGGGAATCTGGCCACGCGCTTTGGCGCGTGGCTTCTTCTGGTCCGTCCATCTGGGCGCTTGCTTCTGGAAGTGTGATCCTGGCTCTTTATTCTGGATTTTCGAGATAACTTAGAAATCAAGTTACCTTGATCTTAAATATCCCAAATCTTTTATCCACGAATTTCCTTCTTATCTTTGGCTTTTATGCTCATCCTGCAAGAGTTTAGGGTTGGGTAGAATTCTATCCTTCCCTCATCTTTAATAATTGCAACTTTAGCCCTTGCATAATTGCACTTTGACAATCTGCTATTTGCACTTTGACTCTTGGGCTTCAAATATGGGCTTTTGGGCTTCATTAAGCTTTATTTATTATAAAAATAATAATTCGAGGCCTGCACACAATAAATAATAAAATATTAGTAAATGTGCAGAATTATATGAATAAATATGAAAATGTGATGGTAAATGTTATGATAAAAATGCACTTTTGACTACCAATCACACCCCCACACTTATCTTTTGCTCGTCCTCGAGTAAAAACAAAGAAAAGAAAAGAAAAGAAGAATTAATCTAACCTAACTTACTTTCGTAGGAATCACAGTTGCACTTAGCACGTGCAACAAGCCGTTAAATCTCTAGGTTACCCTAGAGGACGAGTGTTGTCTCGTGAGGGTTTTCAGCGGATTACACCCACAAAATCCATAAAAAGGAAAATATTTGAATTATTATTGAAGAGACTAAGTAGTCTATAAGTTTTAGGATCCTCATTTTTATTCATTCTTAGACTTAGTCTTTATAAAGTAAATTGTTTTCATTTTAGGTAAGGGTCAAAATTGAACTTCTAATATAGTCTTTTTCGTTACCAAAAATCATATGCATCCTTGTAACTTGGCTAGGAATTCCTTAACTTGGACTCTCATGCCTCTTTAATTTTTTTTCTTCCTTTTTTTTTAATATGTATAACTCATCTAATTTTCTTTCGTGTAAGCATCAAGGCTTCTTGAGGCCCTCATACCTAACTAATTGACTCTTAGATGTGTTAATACATATCTCATATTCTTAGTTTTATTAGGCTTTCTAATCCACCCATGTAGCGAATTTAAAGTCGATGACTCCCAAACCGGTTGGCTTTAGGGCACCAGGTAAGAAAACACCCCGCGGACTCAAATTCGAGTGAACTAGGCCCCAAAACTAAGGACTTTATTTTATTTACTCACCTTTAGGTATGAATACTTATGCTTCTTGAGGCACATGTATCAGCTTAATTGGTGAATTTTTTTCTTTTTTTTCTTTTTTTTTTATGAGGCACAAGGTCTTTGTCTTAGAATCCTAGATATGCATTTGGTATGCACATTTCATTAAGGTAAAAATTAAGACTAACTACTTATTCAATTTCTCCTCCTATACTTAAAAATTCAACAATTTATTTATTTTGACCAAGTTTTTAGAAATTCTAATCATGATTTTCCTAATCCTTAAAACTAACTTAGGTTTCTTTCAAAAAAATAAGTCAAAATACTGTCCTTTTTATAACATTTTTTTTAAATTTTTTTTTATTAGCAAATTTTGTTAGTGTCTACTTATGTTAGTATGTTAGTAAAGCCCACCCCCACACTTATCTCATGCATTGTCCTCAATGTATGAATGAATGCACATATGCATGAAACAGAACAAGGGAAGGCGGAAGTTACCTTAGGGTGGTGGTTCCGGAGGTGGTCTAATTGGTCCACGAAATGCGGCCCAATCAAGATAACAGATAATTTGGTGGAACCCACCAGAAACTTTCCTTACATAACCCACTAAAATATATGTATAATCAGTTTTTAGTATTTCCACCCCATCAAATTTCCAATTTTCATAATAAATTTCAGAGTTAATTGTCTCAACCTCCTTGTCCCAAATGGAGTATGAAAAGATGGAATTATTGACTTGGACATTATTGGTGCGGGAACGAATACCGACTCAGGGAAGAAGCTCAAATCAAGTAAGGGCTCAGGAGTCGGGCTAAGTTCAGGAAGTGGGTCCAAGTCAAGAAATAGAAACTCAAGTCCACAATCTTCTTCCCACAATGAAATGTGACCTAATATGAGTGATATCTCTTTACTTCCAATATTAAGGAATTCTAACTCATCGCCATACAATTCTTCAAAACTAAGGTCAACATCTTCCGTCAGAATTGTACAATCAGTTTCAGAAGTAAAGAGATTGTGAGAATCTAGGTCAAGTTCAATATGATCATCTAAAATGGGTGATTCAATTTCATAATGAATTGGAATAGGATCCAATGTTGACTCGGGAAAAGTGAAATCAGGTGGAGACACTGAGTCATTATTGGATCAGGAAATAAAATTGAATCATCAAGTGAAAGATCATGATCATATTCATGTTCAAGTTCTAATTCAGGAAAGGAAAAACTTGCCAAGTTATCAGAATTTGAAGTTTCGGCAAGTTCACATGATGGTACTGAATTAGAATCTTGTTGTCCAAAGCAACTTGGTTCGTCGGCTCTAATCGAGTGGTCAATGAAAGCAGAAATGGCCGAACGGTGAGAACGTAAAGATTCAACCATCAAATCTAGGTCATGATCATGGGCTAATCTAGCCTGATTCATGGCGGCAAGCATCCCTTCATAGTCGATAGGTGCATCATGTTCTGATTGGACTTGAAAATAGGACGAGTAATCGTGATAAAGTTGTGAGTCGGTGGACTCACGCATCATCATGTCTAAGATTGATGGTGATTTTTGCTTGGACTCATTCATACTCATCATTTCCAAGATAGATGGATTTCTATTCTGAATGGGTGGATCTGAGTATGAATCTTGGGAAGAATGTGGACTAGATGGATATGGAGGACAATTTGGTCGAGAATTAGACTCGGGGACTCGAAACCCTATAAACTCTGTGACGAGTTGAAATTATTATGAAAATTATAGTCATAATGAGAGTGTGGGCTATATTCATTCGGATAAGACCATTCCGGCACACTAGATTGGTCAAAGTTATGATATGCCGGGTTGGTAATATCCGAATAATAGTTAGGTGTGTAATATGGATTAAAATTAGAATTATTACTATATGCCATATCACACCAACACAAACAAAGAAAAAAAAAAACAAATAAACAAACAAAAAAGAAAAATTCTAACCTAAGTTAGGGTAGACCTATGACCTAGACGACTCCTAACTGGTTAGACTGTCCACAGGAGGTAGGGTGCAGACTTTGACCACAAGTTAATCAGCCAGGTCAGGGCAAGAGTGGTGGGAGGTTTTCTGTCAAAGACGTTCCTTAATTAAATACCACCAATCTTCGGGCTTTCGGCCCTCAATCCCTTTCCTAGACACTGATTTGATAAGAGTCAACTTCCAGCACTGTTCCCCCTTAGGATAATCTCCTATTGAGTCCGAGATGTCCCTAGGGCCAACGTCTACTAATTTTTAAGTTAGGCTTGGGTTAGTGAGTGCTTGGGATATGATTTTTGGGCTAAGGAAGGGTGATGAAATCCCCACCTTATCTTATTTATGGGTTATGCCCTTAAGATGAATTAGTGTACGTGTAAAGCTGTAGAAAAGTAATCACTCAAGAAAGTAGTAAACAACCAAGAGTGTTTCCTAATCTATATGCTATGCAAACGTACCTTGTCGCCAGCACTCTTCAACAGTAAAAAATAAATAAATTGAAAAGACACGTGCCTAATATGCAAACGTCTAATCAATTTTTATCATTAACAACAAACTTTTTACTGTTGAATTAATTAGAAGTAAGCAGGGTTATCACAGAACAAAATCAACAGAGCAGTAAACAGTATTCGAACTTTGAAGCAACCTGCAGAAATTAGGATCAGTAGTTCTCTACTGTTGCCGCAGAATTGCGGCTCTGGCCGCAGATCTGCGGCAAAACAGTAGCTTCCTGTGCTCTGCCTTCGAGGGCAGAGGCACAGAATAGCTGTATGTCCACTGCTGCTGCTATGTTTCTGTTTCCTGTTCTCCAAACCTGCAAACAGAAAAGAATAAAAGAATAGTTAATATTTTTTTTAGAGATAAAAACTTACCGTCCCTCCCCGGCAACGCGCCAATTTGTTTACTGAGATTTCCTGCACACAAAATGTAGTATTTTAGTTTTAAGAATAGGATGTGCAAGTTCTCAATTCTAATCCGCTGTAGCAAGGCTATGCGGGTCGTGATCCTCAGGGAGGGACTGCGATGGAAGCGTTAAGCAAGTTTCTCTAAAGTTTTTATTTTTATTAGTTAAATCAGAAAGGAAGTGGTATTTACAATGGGTCGGCAAATAAAGAATTGGGAGAAGTTGTGATTTAATCTACAAAAAGAAAAGAAAAGAAAAAGAAAACTTACCTCTTCAGTCTGCTTACCGTTTGAACCGTTGCGATGATTTACCTTTTCTTGGAAGGCGTACAAGCATGGCATATAGGATCGTCCGCCTTCTTAACTATGAAATAAAAGCAACTATGAAGACCTGTTCATCGCCATAGGCCATCAAGGTTCCTTCTTCGGCTAGGTATTCTCGGAGCAGTTGGATCTCATGTGGGCAAGACATTAGAGAAAGAACACATGTCATAAAAAAATAGAAGAACGATGATAGAACAAAGATAGAGACACAATAAAAACAAGAATAGAATAAAAGAACAAAAACAAGCTTTGATTTGACTATTAAACAATGGTGGAAAATTACAACTTACACCGCTGTCACCATCAGTACAAGTGGATCCCTTCCTCCATGAATACATCATCTCCTCTCAGCTTTCACAAAAAGAAAATAAAAATTTACAATGGAAGAAATAAAATCTAAACTACAAGAAACCTAAAAACCCTAACTTTTGGCCCTCTGCTGGACGCTGGACTACTCTGTACATTGCACTGCAGGGGGTATTTATAGGTGCAGAAGGTCGAAGAGTCCCGGATAAAGTCGCCCACGAAATCTGGTATCCAGATAACATCAAAGTGCTGCAAAAACTGGGATTTTGCCGTGGAATTGCGGCATTTCTAGGGAATCTGGCCACGCGCTTTGGCGCGTGGCTTCTTCTGGTCCGTCCATCTGGGCGCTTACTTCTGGAAGTGTGATCCTGGCTCTTTATTCTGGATTTTTGAGATAACTTAGAAATCAAGTTACCTTGATCTCAAATATCCCAAATCTTTGATCCACGAATTTCCTTCTTATCTTTGCCTTTTCTGCTCATCCTGCAAGAGTTTAGGGTTGGGTAGAATTCTATCCTTCCCTCATCTTTATAATTGCAACTTTAGCCCTTGCATAATTGCACTTTGACAATCTGCTATTTGCACTTTGACTCTTGGGCTTCAAATATGGGCTTTTGGGCTTCATTAAGCTTTATTTATTATAAAAATAATAATTCGAGGCCTGCACACAATAAATAATAAAATATTAGTAAATGTGCAGAATTATATGAATAAATATGAAAATGTGATGGTAAATGTTATGATAAAAATGCACTTTTGACTACCAATCAAGCAAGGTACATAAGCATTGCATATAGAATAGGACTAACTCTTTGACAGATTTATCCGCTTTGAGTAAATCTTATTTGATATATTCTGTATACTTGCACAAAATCAATTTTAAGGGCAAAACACAAATAAACAAGATAAGTTGGGGATTTCATCACCTTTTCTTGGCCCAAAAATAATTTTTCAAGCACTCACAGTCCCAAGCCTAATTTAAAATATAGACGTTGGCTCCTAGGGACATCTCGGACTCATTTAAGAGATTGACCTAAGGGGAAAATTGTTAGAATTTGAACCTTGTCAAATCGGTGTCCAAGGTTGGGGATTGAGAGGCGAAACCTCGAAGAACAGTTGTTTGGCATAATTAGGCTCGTTGCTCCGGTACAGATACTTCCTACTGGTCTTGCCCCTACCTGGCTGATTAACTTATGGTCAGATTCCTACAAGGTACCTCCCGTGGACAGTCTAACCAGTTAGGAGTCGTCTAGGTCTAAGTAAACTCTAGTATAGGCTTGTTTTCTTTTTTTTCTTTTTCTCTATTTGTTTGTTGTTTTTCTTTTTCTTTTTTATAAATTGTGATATGGATTTCAACAACAACAATTTTTTCAATCCTAATATGAATCCATATTTCACCCCGATCTCATTTGATTTGGATAACTCCAACCTGGTTATGTACAAATGAACAATAATATAGGCCAGATTAGGATTATTCGACTCAATATGACCCATACCCCCAATCTTATGACCAAAATTTTCAAAATAATTTTCACTCTTCACAGAGTTAGTGGGGATTCACCGTCCCCTGTAGGCTGTCTAAAAATCACCAAGACAAGCCACCAAAACACAGATCCAAGATCCAGGCGCAAGGCTAAATGTGACAATTAAGACGCGGAGATAGCCCGCGTCTCAGCATCAAGGCGCGTCAGCCCGAAGCCCGCGTCTCAGCATCAAGGCGCGTCAGCCCGAAGCCCGCGTCTCAGCATCAAGGCGCGTCAGCCCGAAGCCCGCGTCTCAGCATCAAGGCACGTCAGCCCGAAGCCCGCGTCTCAGCATCAAGGCGCGTCAGCCCGAAGCCCGCGTCTCAGCATCAAGGCGCGTCAGCCCGAAGCCCGCGCCTCAGCATCAAGACGCGTCAGATCGACACCCACGTCTCGGTTGCAACCACCCCGATTATGGCGCCATCCACCGCCCATGTAGCGGGAAAGTTGGCCCTCATCGTGGAGCACTTTTAGGGGGCACGATCACCCCCTAAAAAACCCTATAAATAGTCCCGTCACTATTGAAAGGAGGACGATTGACGACGAGAAAGAAAAAAAAGACGACAATCAAAGGAGAGATCAACGACAGAGAGAGAGAAAACCCCTTCAGCGAGCTTACTGAGTACTAGCCGCTCTTCGCCTACCTCCTCCTCTAGAGTTTGGTAGACGGAGCTGAGTTACTCCCTCTACCGACCGAAGAGAAGATCCCGACGGTCCGAACAGTCATCCGGTCAACGGAGAACAAGATTCACTCTCCACCGCCACACGAAGAACCCAGCACTAAACAAAGGGGAATTCAAGACTCAATATTCCCCCTCCCTTGTAACCGGAAGATTAAGCCGGCTGTAATCTTTTCCATCTGATTCCAGGAAGCGTTACCCAGCCAACCCCTCTCCGTGTCAAACAAGAGATGGCGACTCCGCTGGGGAATACTTTCGTCACTGACGAACAGATCGTGGCGCAGGATGATGTTCTTCATAAGGGAAGATGGTCGAAACACTCGTCGTCGAGTTCGACCAGGCGAAGTATGAAGAGTTCCTCTCTTCTGGCTCCAAGAGCCCAAAGACCCGCGTCTGCCGCAGGGTCTCAACTGAGAAGCTACCCGAAGCCCAATCTGAGGCTCTGCCGGGTGCCGATGCCCACTGTGCCGAGACAAGTTCGCGCGCCAACGCCTCCCAGAAGGCCCGCGTGACCTCAGGCACTGCTGTTGCGATCAACCGCGTCGCGCAGAACACACGCGCCAACGCCTCCCAGAAGGCCCGCGTGGTTCCAGGCACCACTGCTGCTGCTGCGATCAACTGCGTCGCGCAGAATACCCGCGTCAACGTCTCTCAGGAGACCCGCGTGGTGAACACTCTTGGTTCTACAAATCAGGATGTTGTTGGTTTCTCTCCGCCTCCTCGACGCAATCGAAATGCTGAGCGTCGACAGAGGAGACGCGCGCGTCAACTCCAAGTCGGAACCGTGGGTTGTCTGACTGGGGGTAGACGCGGCGTACAATCTGATGCCTTGCCCGCACCTCGTCCAGTGCAAGAGATCCGCGTTTGGCGACCCAAACGCGAGACTCCCCAAGTTAAGCCTTCTGAAGACCAACTTGCCAAACGCCAAAGCGAAGCTTCTGCGTCTCGTCAAACGCAGGAAACACGCGCCCATAGGCGTGGGCCCAGCAGCCCACTCTCTCCCAAGTCTCCCTGCTCCAACACAGCAGACAGCAACGCGAAAGTCGCGTCTTATATCAACAGAGACGCCAGACGCGCGTGACGCAGCCGCGACACGACAGCCGCGTTTCTGAAACCTGCGTCCAGGCTGAACAGCACATGACTGTCTCCCGTCTTCGACGTCGCGAGACCAGTCTCTTTAATCCCCCTCCCACGGATTTGAGGGATTATTTGACAAGGAAAAGAAGTGCCAATCAAGTCACTTCGTCATGCTGCTGTCAGCAACTCATCCATATGCCTCTGGATGCCATTATGGATCAGGCGTGCACCAGCAGTCCTTAATCAGACAGCTGACCCTGATTCCCCCGTCAGCCAAAAGAAGACGCTCCCACAGGAGGAGAACCTTCTCAGATGTTGAATACCCGGAGCTTACTGCAAACATGACTAGCAGAAGCAAGGGAAAACAACTAATGGTCAACTCAGAGGAATCTGACTCTGAGCCGGAGGGGGTGTATCAACACACTCGCACCCGGACAGGGGCCATTCCCCCAATTGACTATAATGCCTTAGCCCGCGGCATTAGAATGGGTGGTTCTCACTCCGCTATAGTGGAGTCGCAGGCCTCAAACTCTTCCGTCGAGAAGGAGGCTTCCGCCTACATGGTAGACACTCCTGAGGAGACAGCCAGGCGTTTAGAACAGACGCAGAAGCACCAGATGGATATAATTGCCTCTCAACAGAGATCCATTGACTCCCTCAAGCATATGCTTGAGAAACTGCTTGAAGAAAGAGCGAGATCTCCCCCTAGACGGCCGAAGGGGAAAGGGAGAAAGGGAGGAAGCCCACCCTCCGAATCTTCTGACGAGACACGACGATCTACCTCGGATGTGTCCAAGCCCTCGTCGCAGGCAAGAAGCGACCAAGACCAGGAGAAGACTCATGCTAAGAGGATGAGTCAATTGGAACGACGCCTCGAGGCCCTTGCCAATCGCAAGGACCTCCAAGAAGCTGGAGTGGTCCGGCCCTATCCGGCTGAGTGGGACTTAGTTCCATACCCTCCTAAGTTTAAGGCTCCGACCCTCCAAGCATTCGACGGGAAGGGGTCACCCAACCAGCACATCTACTACTTCAAATCCAAGACCGGAATGTGGTAGATAATGACGCCATCCTGGCGCGACTGTTCATCGGCACCTGAAAGGGTTGGCTTTGAGTGGTTTATGAAGCTCCCGGAGGGTTCTATCAAGAACTGGGGGGATCTAGAGAAGCTGTTCTTGACACGCTTCTTCGAAGACGACTCCGAAGTCACAATGCCCACCTTTTAGCTACCAAATAGCGGAAAGGGGAGTCCGTCAAATCTTTCGTGGAAAGATTTCGGAACACGGCACTCCGGTGCCCAAGCGGTATGACCCAGGCCACCCTGGTGGAAACATGCCGCCACAATCTCCAAACCTCACTCCTTGCTCAAATAGGAGTTGCTGAAAGCCGCACCTGGAAGCAGTTAGTCCAACAGGGTGAACAGGCTGAGGAGATTGTTGCCCGTGTTAAGGCAGAGGAGGTAAGTTGCGGCCGGAAAGGTCGACAAGGCGTGCACCGGCACCAGACACCCTCCCTCCAGACGAAGCGGAAGGATAATTTGGCGACGGAGATCAAATCTCCCACCAAACCTCAAACAGGCAGGGCAAGTGGCTCTTCAAGCCAGCCACGCCTGATAGGTAGTGAAAAATGCATAATTGTCATCATATATACCATCGCATTTGCACATTTATTCATATTATAATGCACAATTATTAATATTTCTTTATTTAATATGTGCAGGCCTCAAATTATCAATTTAATAAAGAATAAAGCTAAAAGAGCCCAAAAGCCCAGATCCAAGCCCATGTTTGAAGCCCAGGTGAAGAAGCGCAAATACAAAGAATCAAAATGCAAATACAAGGGCTAAAAGTTGCAAATATCAGAAATTAGGGTTGGATAGACTTCTATCAAACCCTAAACACCTGCGGGATAAGGATAAAAAGCCAAGATAAAGAGGAATTTCGTGGAGAGAGGATTTGAAGAAATCTGGATTAAGAGTAACTTGATTACCAAGTTATCTCGAAAATCTAGATTAAAAGGCCAGGATCACACTTCTAAAAGCAGAAGCCCACATGGACAGACCAGGAGGGGCCACGCGCCAAAGCGCGTGGCCAGAAGCCATTAAACGGCCGCGGAGGCGCGGCAAAAGCCGCGCATCCGCGGCAGTTTGGATAGAGATGGGTACCAGATTTGGTTGGCACTTCTATCCGGGACTCCTCTACATTCTGCACTATAAATATCCGTGCATTCGCAACAGGGAGGGGCATGCAGAGACAAATTAGGGTTTTCTTTAGCTATTTTTAAATTTCTGCGAAAGTTGTAATTTTTATTCATGCTCGTTGTGGAGAAGGAGACGATTGTGTAACCTGCAGTTCATCGAAATAAAAGGTCACTCTTTTGTTCTCTGTTTAATTTCTGCACTTATTTTATTTCTTTTGTCATCTCTCTCGTGTTTTAATCTTCGATCTTTTCTTGTTTTCGTTTTTTCTTTCTTTTGCAATCTTTCTCATAAAATAAAAAAAATAAATATTGAAAAGATAAAAATAATTATGAAGAACTAATCCTCCTAATGGTTTGCTGAGATTCTTGAAGCAACCCTAGAAGCAATTAAAACTTGATCCGATTAATGAACATCACTAGAAACCCTAGGTTTAAAAGGCAACTAATTCTAGAAGATTAAAAAATACTTAAATTCTTAATCTAGGCTACATGATAAAAAGACTTTTCATGACTTCAACTTAAGAACTAGGACAGCATAAGTTGGGATTCGTCTTCTATTAGGCTGTACCTAGATGTTAGGAGGAACCATAGTTAGGTTTTTGAGTAATGTAACTTAGTTAGAATCGTGTATTAATTTCTCTTGCTTGATATAAGTGCAATAACCTAGGGTGAGTCATATCAATCTTAAGATGAAGATCAAGCTCTTTAATTTGCAATAGGGTGTGGTAGAAGATCAGCAAAACCACGTTTTTAATCTCATATTTTCATCACAAATCTAATCTTTTTCTTCTTACTTGAAGCATACAAGGGAATCGGCCGAAAAGCTTGCATCGCATCCTTCCCTGAGGATCACGACCCGCTCAAGCCCTTGCTACAGCGGATTCGCATTGAGACTAAGCATATCTGAACTTAAAATTTAATCTCAACAAATTTTGGCGCCGTTGCCGGGGAAGGAACGGCACGATTTCTTTGTTCTAATCATTCTTTCTTTTCTGTTGCAGGTACAGAGAACAAAAAGCAGAAACAGAGCAGCAGAAGACACATATTGCTATCCAGTGCCTCTGCCCTCGAAGGCAGAGCACTTGGACCTACAAGTTTGCCGCGAATCCACGGCAAAAGCCGCGAATCCGCGGCACTTGTAGCTCACTACTAATTCATTTTTCTGCAGGTTTCTCTGCAGTGCAAAAAAATATTTTCTGCTGTGTTATTTCCTCTCTGTAATCACTCTGCAACTGTTAATAATTAACATTAACCTATTTGTTGAAAAATAAAAAAAAAATTTTTTTAGACTCTTGCATTTTAGGGCACGTGTCTATTTTAATTCTTTTATTCTGTTGAAGAGTGCTGGCGACAAGGTACGTTTGCATAGCATATAGATTAGGAAGCACTCTTGTTTGTTTACCGCTTTCTTGAGTGATTACTTTTCTACCGCTTTACACGTACACTAATCCATTTTAAGGGCATAACCCATAACAAAGATAAGGTGGGAATTTCATCACCCTTCCTTGGCCCAAATCATACCAGTCACACTCACAACCCTAACCCTAATTAAAACTTGACTAGACGTTGGCCCTAAGGTAACTCAGACTCAATAGGAGATTGACCGAAGAAGGAAAGTTGTTCGAAATTAACCCTTGCCAAATCGGTGTCTAGCGAAGGGATTGAGGGCCGAAAGCCCGAAGAACGGTGGTTATTTAATTAAGGAACGTCTCCGATGGAAAACCTCCCACCGGTCTTGCCCTAAACTGGCCGATTAGCTCGTGGTTGACGTCGACAATAGACCTCCTAAGGACAGTCTAAAGTTAGGAGTCGTCTAGGTCAAGGATAACCCTAGAATAGGATTTTTGTTTGTTTTTCTTTTTTTTTTTTTTTTTGTTGATTGGGTGAACTTGTTTGCTGATTGTGCATGACCGCTTGGTCGAGAGACCCACTCACATCCAGGCTAACTAGAACTAGTTCACCACCCGAGCTCAAGCCCGACTCACACATGGCACAACAACAGTCACTCCAAGATAGGTTCTATCCTATTAGAACCTCTCTTCCTTCTTGCATCCAGCTCACTATCGAAAGTGTTGACCCATATGAACTCAAGCCACAATACATCAACACTCTTCCAAATTTCACGGACTTGAATCTGAGGATGCATACTTCTTCATAAGGGAATTTGAAGAAGTATGTCAAATGATGAATATGCCTAAGTTAGGAGACGATGCTATCAAACTTAAGTTTATCCCCTTTGCTTTGAAGGATTTAGCAAAGAAATGGCTCTACAGTCTAGAGGCCGGTTCTATATCTTCTTGGGATAATTTCATTAAGGCCTTCTTAAAGAAATTTTATCCCGTTCACAAGACTGCACTGATTAGGAAGAATATCCTCCAGTTTAAGCAAACAGCCAATGAACCTTTTTGGAAATACTTCGAGCGTTTTAAGGATCTCCTTGCCCAATGTCCTCACCATGGGATAGAGAAATGGCGACTTTGCCAAGTTCTCTAT
This sequence comes from Agave tequilana, assembly GCA_038442645.1. Classification (NCBI taxonomy): domain Eukaryota; kingdom Viridiplantae; phylum Streptophyta; class Magnoliopsida; order Asparagales; family Asparagaceae; genus Agave; species Agave tequilana. The sequence continues at coordinate 62,080 of JAVJIF010014016.1, forward strand.
GATGGATTAGATTATTCTACTAAAACACTGTTAGAATCCATGTGTCAAGGAGGATTTCTGCAAAAGAATGAAGATGAAGGATGGACATTGTTTGAGGAATTAGCTGAAAAATCCATCCAATGGGACCCTACTCCTGAAAAATCTAGGACCAATGACCCTACTTCTTCTAAAGGAGGTATCCATTCCATTGAGGCCAACGTAGCAACCGATGCTAAGTTAGCTGCTGTTATGCGTAGACTAGAGGCTCTTGAAACTAAAGAGCCAGTCTCTGTGAACCAAGTCAGCCCAACATCTTCGGCGGGCTGTACTTATTGTCAAGATATGAACCATGTATTCGAGGAATGTCCTGTTTTCATCGCGCATCAAAGCTTGCCCGAACATACGAGTGCGGCCTTCACAAGGCCCGCCAACAATCCTTATGCACCCACCTACAATCCCGTTGGAGAAACCATCCCAATTTCTCATGGGGCCCAGTAACAATGAGCAGATTAGGCCCAAATTCTCCAACAATTTCCAAAATCCGCCCTATCAGCAAGGTTTTCCCAGTCAAAATCAGCCACCTTCTTTCCAATATTCACAAATGGAAACAAGGATGTCCAACATGGAAAGGAAGATGGACACCCTAGTTAAAAGCCAAGACACGCTGGCTCAAGCCCTAAGTAGGATAGAGCTCCAATTGAACCAGCAAGAGAGACAGAGGGGTACCCTACCGAGTCAACCATTGCCTAACCCTAGGAATCCTAGGCCAGCCAATGAGGCTCAAGACCCAAATCAGTGTCATATGGTCCATACACTCAGATCGGGGAAACAAGTTGATAATCAAGTATCCATGCCATCGGATCCATCCATGCCATCCATTCCATCTAACTCCACTTCCATTCCATCTAGCTCCACTCCTTCTCCATCCAGTCCCAAGGAAACTGAAGCTGAAAAGTCAGCAGATCAGTTGCACCAGCCTATAGCTCCATTTCCAAATAGGCTTAGAAGCAACAACAATGCACACATGGAGAAATTATTAGAGGTGTTCAATCAAGTTAGGCTCAACATTCCACTTCTTGATGCAATCCAACAGGTCCCTAGTTATGCCAATTTATTAAGGACATGTGCACCAAGAAAAGAAAGACTAATGTGCCTAAGAAGGTTTTCTAGCCACTAACATTAGTGAGCTACTGTCCAACAGATCCCTATCAAGTATAAGGACCCAGGTTGCCCCACCATTTCTTGCACCATAGGTCGAGCCGAAATCAATCGAGCACTCCTCGATTTAGGAGCCAGCATCAATTTGCTCCCTTTCTCCGTGTATCAACAACTTGGATTAGGTGAACTCAACCCGACCCAAGTTACTATTCAGTTGGCTGACCGCTCTATCAAAGTTCCAAAGGGAGAGATCAATGACGTTCTTATACGGGTTGGAGAATTCATTTACCCGGTCGATTTCATTGTCTTAGAGACACAACCTGTGTCTAATCCTAGGTCCCAAACTCCTGTTATCTTAGGAAGACCGTTCCTAGCAACCGCTAATGCAATTATAAATTGTAGAAACGGTTCCATGAGACTGACTTTTGGGGATATGACCAAGGAAGTCAATGTTTTCAACCTAGGTAAGCATCCCTACGATGTGACCGACCAACCCTTTGAGGTTAACTCCATTGAGAACATGACGAGTGAGCATAATGATGAGATCATATTTGAGTCAGAGGAAGAGGAAGAGTTAGAAACAAGTGATATCAGTCTTGATGAGATCGAATGGGAATCAAATCTGAGTTCGATAGAAAATGGGAGATTCTAGCATCACACCGCCACCCATTGAGCCAACTCCTTCTTTGGAGTTAAAAGCCTTGCCCAAACATCTTAAGTACGCCTACCTAGGTGAACAAGAGACGTTACGGTCATAGTTGCATCTAATTTGACCAATAGGCAAGAGGAGGACCTGCTGGCAACCCTTAGGAGACATAGGGAAGCCATTGGTTGGACTATGGCAGATATTAAGGGACTGAGCCCTACGATAGTCCAACATCGTATTCATCTTGAGGAAGGGACTAGACCGAAAAGGGATCCACAGCGTAGACTAAACCCACTTATGCAGGAGGCTGTACAAGCCGAGATAGTAAAACTGTTAGATAATGGGATAATTTATTCCATTTCCGATAGCGAATGGGTGAGCCCAATGCACGTGGTCCCTAAGAAGTCTAGCTTTACTGTGGTAGAGAATGACAAACATGAGTTAGTGCAAACACGATTGCCTACCAAGGTGAGAGTATGCATAGACTACCGTAAGTTGAATGCAGCCACTAGGAAAGATCATTTTCCCCTCCCTTTCATCGATCAAATGTTGGAAAGATTAGCAGGTCATGAGTATTACTGCTTTTTGGATGGGTATTCAGGGTATAACCAAATCCTATAGCCCCGGAGGATCAAGAGAAAAACAACGTTCACGTGTCCATTTGGGACATTTGCTTACCGTCGAATGCCTTTCGGCCTATGCAATGCCCCCGCCACATTCCAACGTTGTATGTTAAGCTTGTTTTCTGATATGGTCGAGCGTTTCCTAGAGATTTTCATGGACGACTTCTCAGTCTATGGAAATTCATTTGACCAGTGTCTCCATCATTTGGAGCTAGTGCTGAGTAGGTGCACCGAGAAGAACTTGACCCTCAATTGGGAAAAGTGTCACTTCATGGTGCAACAAGGGATTGTCCTAGGTCATGAGATATCTAGGGAAGGGATTAAGGTAGACAAGGCCAAAGTGGAAATCATTGCGAAACTTCCACTTCTCCTCGATGCGTGAAGGACATTCGATCCTTTTTAGGACACGCCGGATTTTATCGTAGGTTCATTAAGGACTTTAGCAAAATTGCTAGACCCCTTACAAACCTTCTAGCTAAGGACGTGTCCTTCATCTTTGATGATAGGTGCCATAGTGCTTGGGAGAAATTGAAAGTGGAACTTATATCTGCCCCTATCATCTCACCTCCGGACTGGTCCAAGCCTTTTGAGATCATGTGTGACGCTTCTGATTTTGCGATAGGTGCTGTCTTAGGACAGCGTAAGGACAATAAGCAGCACGTGATCTACTATTCGAGTAGGACGCTTAATGAGGCCCAAATGAACTATACTACCACCGAGAAGGAATTCTTGGCAGTAGTGTTCGCTTTGGAGAAATTCCGTCCTTACCTACTTGGGACTAAGACCACGATCTTCACTGACCATTCTGCTCTGCGATACCTTATGCTTAAGAAAGATGCGAAGGCCCGACTCATTCGTTGGATCCTTCTACTTCAAGAATTTGATCTCGAAATTCGAGATAAAAAAGGTGTCGAAAATGTCGTAGCTGACCATCTCTCTCGTGTGCCCAACGCACCTTCTGTCGAGCTGCCCATCAATGACAATTTTCCCGATGAGCAACTTCTAGCCATCTCTAAGGAGCCATGGTTTGCTGACATAGTAAACTACTTAGTCACAAACCAAACACCACCTAGTTGGTCCAAACAGGATAGATACCGATTCTTGTCTCAAGTTCGGTATTACATATGGGAAGATCCTTATCTTTTCAAATATTGTAGCGACTAAATCATTAGGAGATGTGTCCCCGACGAGGAGACTAGAAGTGTGCTAGCTTTTTGTCATGAGTTCGCTTGCGGTGGACATTTTGGTCCCAGCAAAACTGCCGAGAAAATTCTGCAAAGTGGCTTTTATTGGCCAACTGTGTTTAGAGATGCATTTGAGTATTGCAAGACTTGCACAAGATGTCAAATGATAGGAAGAATTTCCAAACGAAATATGATGCCCCTAAATCCCATTCTAGAAGTAGAACTTTTCGACGTATGGGACATTGATTTTATGGGACCCTTCCCTAATTCGTTTGGGCACCAATACATCTTGTTGGCCGTAGACTATGTGTCGAAGTGGGTAGAAGCTGTCCCTTGCAAGACAAATGACAACAAAGTTGTTGTCAAATTCTTGAAAGATAATATCATCTCACGCTTTGGAATCCCTCGAGCCATCATTAGCGACAATGGCACACATTTTTTGCAATAGAACTTTTGAAGCTCTCATGCGAAAATATGCCATTACTCACAAGTTGTCTACGCCCTACCATCCTCAAACTAGCGGGCAGGTAGAAGTTTCTAATAGACAAGTCAAGCTCATTTTGGAGAAGACTGTGAATCAGAATAGGAAGGACTGGTCCATCAAACTGGTGGATGCCCTATGGGCATATAGGACTGCCTATAAGACGATTCTAGGAATGTCTCCCTATAGATTAGTCTTTGGAAAGGCTTGCCACCTTCCTGTCGAGCTAGAGCACCGGGCCCTATGGGCAATTAAGCAGCTAAATTTCGATTTAGATAGAGCCGGTGAGTTTCGGAAATTACAAATTTCTGAACTAGAGGAGTTGAGGAATGATGCATACGAGAATGCGAAGATTGCGAAGGATAGAGTTAAGGTTTTTCACGATAAATTCATCACGAGAAAAACTTTTGTCCAAGGACAAAAAGTTTTACTTTACAACTCTAGACTTCATCTCTTTCCCGGCAATTGAAGTCAAGATGGACAGGACCATTCATTGTTAAGACGGTGTTTCCACACGGAGCCATAGAGATCTACGATCCCAAAATGGCAATGCATTCAAGGTAAATGGTCAACGTCTTAAGATATTTTTGGAGTCGGTACCGGAAGTTAATGTGGCCATGGGTCTTTCCGACCCACTGTATCGGTAATTGTATCGTTCTGCCAGTTCATGCATGCATACATTTCATTCATACATTAGGGACAATGCATGAAATAAGTGTGGGGAAGGGTATATAAAATAAAAAAAAATAAAAATAAAATAAAAAAATATATAAAAAAAAAAAAATTTAAAAAGGACAGTATTTTGATTTATTTTTTGAAAGAAATCTAAGTTAGTTTTAAGGATTAGGAAAATCATGATTAGGATTTCTAAAAACTTGGTCAAAATAAATAAATTGTTTAAATTTTAGGTATAGGAGGAGAATTGAATAAATAATTAGTCTTGATTTTTACCTTAATGAATATTGCATACCTAATACATATCTAGGATTCTAAGACAAAGACCCCTGTGCCTCATATATTAAAAAAAAAAAAAAATCACTAATTAAGCTGGATACATGTGCCTCAAGAAGCATAAGTATTCACGCCTAAAGGTGAGTAAATAAAATAAAGTCCTTAGTTTTGGGGCCTAGTTCACTCGAATTTGAGTCCGCGGGGTGTTTTCTCACCTGGTGCCCTAAAGCCAACCGGTTTGGGAGCCACCGACTTTAAGTTCGCTACATGGGTGGATTAGAAAGCCTAAGAAAACTAAGAAATATAATATATGTATTAACACATCTAATAATCAATTAGTTAGGTATGAGGGCCTCAAGAAGCCTTGATACTTATACGAAAGAACATTAGATGAGTTATACATGCCAAAAAAAAATATATATATATATTAACACATCTAATAAGTCAATTAGTTAGGTATGAGGGCCTCAAGAAGCCTTGATACTTACACGAAAGAAATTAGATGATGTTATAAACATAATAAAGAGGCATGAGAGTCCAAGTTAAGGAGTTCCTAGTAAAAACAAAAGGATGCATATGATTTTTGGTAACGAAAAAGACTATATTAGAAATTCAATTTTAATTCTTACCTAAAATGGACAACAATTGACTTTATGAAGACTAGGTTTGAGGAATGAATAAAAATGAGGATCCTAAAAACTTATAGACTACTTAGTCTCTTCAAATATAATTCAAATACCTCCTTTTTATGGATTTTGTGGTGTAATCCGCTGAAAACCCTCACGAGACAACACTCGTCCTCTAGGGTAACCTAGGGTTTAACGGCTTGTTGCACATGCTAAGTGCAACCGTGATTCCTACGAAAGTGAGTTAGCTAGGTTAGATTTTTCTCTTTCTTTTTGATTTTTACTCGAGGACGAGCAAAAAGATAAGTGTGGGGGTGTGATAGGTAGTGAAAAATGCATAATTGTCATCATATATACCATCGCATTTGCACATTTATTCATATTATAATGCACAATTATTAATATTTCTTTATTTAATATGTGCAGGCCTCAAATTATCAATTTAATAAAGAATAAAGCTAAAAGAGCCCAAAGCCCAGATCCAAGCCCATGTTTGAAGCCCAGGTGAAGAAGCGCAAATACAAAGAATCAAAATGCAAATACAAGGGCTAAAAGTTGCAAATATAAGAAATTAGGGTTGGATAGACTTCTATCAAACCCTTAACACCTGCGGGATAAGGATAAAAGCCAAGATAAAGAGGAATTTCGTGGAGAGAGGATTTGAAGAAATCTGGATTAAGAGTAACTTAATTACCAAGTTATCTCGAAAATCTAGATTAAAAGGCCAGGATCACACTTCTAAAAGCAGAAGCCCACATGGACGGACCAGGAGGGGCCACGCGCCAAAGCGCGTGGCCAGAAGCCACTAAACGGCCGCGGAGGCGCGGCAAAAGCCGCGCATCCGCGGCAGTTTGGATAGAGATGGTACCAGATTTGGTTGGCACTTCTATCCGGGACTCCTCTACATTCTGCACTATAAATATCCGTGCATTCGCAACAGGGAGGGGCATGCAGAGACAAATTAGGGTTTTCTTTAGCTATTTTTAAATTTCTGCGAAAGTTGTAATTTTTATTCATGCTCGTTGTGGAGAAGGAGACGATTGTGTAACCTGCAGTTCATCGAATAAAAGGTCACTCTTTTGTTCTCTGTTTAATTTCTGCACTTTATTTTATTTCTTTTGTCATCTCTCTCGTGTTTTAATCTTCGATCTTTTCTTGTTTTCGTTTTTTCTTTCTTTTGCAATCTTTCTCATAAAAATAAAAAAATAAATATTGAAAAGATAAAAATAATTATGAAGAACTAATCCTCCTAGTGGTTTTGCTGAGATTCTTGAAGCAACCCTAGAAGCAATTAAAACTTGATCCGATTAATGAACATCACTAGAAACCCTAGGTTTAAAAGGCAACTAATTCTAGAAGATTAAAAAATACTTAAAATTCTTAATCTAGGCTACATGATAAAAAGACTTTTCATGACTTCAACTTAAGAACTAGGACAGCATAAGTTGGGATTCGTCTTCTATTAGGCTGTACCTAGATGTTAGGAGGAACCATAGTTAGGTTTTTGAGTAATGTAACTTAGTTAGAATCGTGTATTAATTTCTCTTGCTTGATATAAGTGCAATAACCTAGGGTGAGTCATATCATCTTAAGATGAAGATCAAGCTCTTTAATTTGCAATAGGGTTGTGGTAGAAGATCAACAAAACCACGTTTTAATCTCATATTTTCATCACAAATCTAATCTTTTTCTTCTTACTTGAAGCATACAAGGGAATCGGCCGAAAAGCTTGCATCGCATCCTTCCCTGAGGATCACGACCCGCTCAAGCCCTTGCTACAGCGGATTCGCATTGAGACTAAGCATATCTGAACTTAAAATTTAATCTCAACAAACGCCCCAACAAGCAGTATTCCTTCAAGGAGGAACACGTCGATTCGCTCTTCAAGCTACTTAACAAGAGCAATCGACTGAAGCTCCCTGAAATTAGGCGCCCGGAAGAAGTCGGCAAGACCGACAATCCAACTACTGCATGTACCACAGGATGTTGGGACATCCTACCAAAAGCTGCTACGTCTTCAAGGACATTCTTCAGGCTTTGATTGACGCGGAGGTGCTCAAGCTCCGACCAGAGCAGAAGAAGGTCACGGCCAATGTAACGTCGGTTCTCCAGTTCGGGAGACAACCTCCAACGCCTGCGGGGTAACTCCTATTCCAAGAGGAGAATTAAGAGTGGTCAACACAGACCCTCACCAGCAGCAGGAGAAGGGCTTGGTAGCCGTCCCTGCACCTCAGGGGGAAACCATGTGGGTCCACCCTGACCTCGTCGATGAACAACAATGGACTACTATAACCAACAGGAAGTCCAAAGGCAAGGCAAAAGCTTCGTCCTGCCATGTGGTATGTGCCTCCTCCCGAGAAGCAGAGGATGATGTTCCCTCACTGACCGACTCAGAGGAGGAAACGATAGTTTTGGCCGCAGAGCCCAGCCAACCGATGGCGGGGACCCGTTCAGGACAGGCATACTTGAGGCAGTACGGCGAGACGGCAGCGGCTTCTCCGCAACCAGCCGTAGAATCAGCCAAGCCCTCCACGAAGCCACCTGTGGCAAAGCAGAAGGAGACTCGGTTCTCTCGAGCCCTTCCAAAAGGTGCAGCGGAAGGATCCTCGACACCTTACCGCTTTGATGTCCTGGCTCAGCTGGCCAACATTCCGGCACGCATTACCTTGTATGAACTTCTTAGACTATCAAAGTCGACCAGGGAAGCTCTGCAAGAAGTTCTGGCAAATGCTGAAGTCTTCATGACCCAGGTGCCGAAGGAGGAAGATGTAGAGGATTGCCTCCACGCTTCCCAGAATGCCCCCTGCATCACCTTCACGGCAGATGATATGCAGGTGAAAGGGAAGCATGATCGACCCATGTACTTCACAGGTTACATCGGATCATCTGAGGTGAACCGCATTCAGGTAGATCCAGGGTCCGCATTGAGCATTATGCCCCGCCGAGTCATGCAACACCTCGGCATCCCTACCCACCGTCTGAGCCCTACACAGACGACCATCTACGGGTTCAATGCCAACGGCACCCGTCCGATGGGGAAGATCAAGCTCAAGTGCCAGATTGGGAGCCTCAAGTCGGAGGTGACATGCTACGTCATCGATGCCGACACTTCCTACAATCTGCTGCTGGGACGACCATGGATCCACCGCAACTCCATCGTTCCCTCCACTCTTCACCAAGTCATGAAATACATTGACGCGAGTGGGAAGGTGCAAACGTTGGTTGCCGAAAGGTATCCGTTCAAGGGAGTCGAGAATTATTTCACGGATTCCCTTTTATATCAGGATCCGGTGGATGAAACCCCGCAACTGGAGGCGCCAGACTCTGGTAATGAGGCTGACACTGAGCCCGAGCAAGAAAAGTGCCTGTGGGAGTTAAAACCACTTGTAAAGAGCACTAATAAGCTCGATGTTGATAATACCACCGACGATGCAGGCGGTTGGTATATTAATGAAAGTCTAGACTTTGAATATTTTCCGCATGTGCATCCGATTCAATACCGTCGGATACTACTACCGACGTAGACGATGACATCTGGTCGGCAATGGATGCTTTGACATCATTGCATGTACCAGTAAAATCATCTTTCAGGACATATCAGGATAATGGCGATGCGCAGGAATCTATATTCTTGGTTCCGGCAAGACGAAAAGGCCAAAGACCAATACTTTTCGGGCGAATCTCGTCTGAACCGATGCCCCGCGAAGAATCGAAAAGCGAGGAGAATCCCCTCAGCTCGACCATTATGAATCGAAAGCACTCAGAATGATGAAGCAAATGGGGTACGATATAACCAACAAGCCCGGGTTGAACTTCGGCAAAGGAAGGAGGACGCTACTTCGATCCTTTGTGCCAAAAGGGAAGGCCCCTGATTATTATCATCGGACGCGCAGGGGGTTGGGCTATGTATCAACTCCGGTCCCATCAGCCTCTGATCCTCAAGAATCGTCGAGCAACAATTGCTCTTCAGACACGTCATCATGGGAGTCAGATGTCAGTGTCGGCAACATCTTCAAAGGGCTTTCAGTAAACATGGTTTCAACAGGCCATCTGGAAGATGAAGTTGAAGAAATGATCCAACCTGATACAGATCCTTGGATCAAACATTTGAATGCTCTTTGGGATATCCGCTTTGAACAGCGTGAGCCACCTACAGATGACAAGGTTGTTCAGATCAACCTAGGAGATGAGACCAACCCCAAGCCCATCTTCATAAGTGACGGCCTGTCGCCTCCAGAGAAGAAGGATCTTATATCTCTTGTACAAGAGTATATAGACGTCTTCGCCTGGAATTACGAGGACATGCCTGGACTTGATCCTCAAGTGGCTATGCACCGCCTCAACATCAATCCGGATGTAAAACCTGTCAAACAACAGCAGCGACGGTTCCGTCCCGAAATAATGGAGGCAATTCAATCAGAAGTCAAAAAGCTCATCGATTCTGGCTTCGTCCGGGAAGAACAACATCCCAACTGGGTAGCCAACATCGTCCCCGTCGCCAAGAAGAACGGGAAGATCCGGATCTGTATCGACTTCCGTGATCTAAACGAGGCCTGCCCCAAAGACGAATTCCCATTGCCAATCACAGATGTCATGATTGACAATACTTGTGAATTCGAGCGAATGTCCTTTATGGACGGGTTCTCAGGATACAATCAAATCAAGATGTATCCCGATGACGAAAAGCATACCTCCTTCAGGACTCCTCTAGGGGTATATTGTTACACCGTCATGCCCTTCGGACTGAAAAATGCGGGGGCAACCTACCAAAGGGCCATGAATGCCATTTTCCATCAGCAGATACGTAAAACGGTGGAATGTTATGTCGACGACATCGCGGTGAAAAGTCGCATTAAAGGAGATCACATAGCCGATCTGAAGGTGGTCTTCGACATCATGCGGGCTCATCAATTGAAGATGAACCCCACCAAATCCTTCCTGGGGGTAGCCAGTGGCAAATTCCTAGGATTTGTTGTGACTTCCAAAGGAATCTATTTGGATCCAGAGAAAGTCCGCGCTATCCAAGAGATGCAACCCCCCAGAAGCCTCAAGGAGCTCAGGGGATTACAAGGACGATTGGCGTACATCCGCAGGTTCATATCAAACCTTTCCGGGAGATGCCAACCCTTCGCCAAGCTGATGAAAAAGGTGTTTCATTCATTTGGGACGACGCTTGTCAAAAAGCATTTGAGGAGATCAAACACTACCTCACCCAACCACCAGTCCTTGCAGCTCCGGTGTCCGGAAAGCCTTTCCTGGTGTACGTCCGAGCAATGGATCATTCCCTGGGAGCTCTACTAGCTCAAAATGATGAACAAGGACGAGAACAGGCAATCTACTATCTGAGTAGAACAATGATCGGAGCCGAACATCGGTACAACCCGATCGAGAAGGAATGTTTGGCACTAGTGTTCGCCATTCAGAAAATGCGACACTATCTGGTAGGCCAGACTATAAATGTCATATCAAAAGTCAACCCTCTGAGGTTACTTATGACAAAGCCTTCTTCACTAAATGGCCGGCTGGCAAAATGGGCTATATTGTTATCCCAATATGAGATGCACTTTTTACCCCAGAAGGCCATTAAAGGACAAGCGGTGGCGGACTTCCTAGCTGAACACCCAGATCCAAGGGCAGCAAGCTCTATGAGGATCTCCCAGACGAGGCCGCCGAAGTCTGCCTGACTCAGACGTTGTTCGAAAGTCAAGTATGGCAACTTTTCTTCGACGGTGCATCAAGGACAAGCCCAAAGGGACACTCAGTAGCGGGGTAGGAGTAGTACTCGTCTCCCCACAAAATTATGTGATTCCCCGAGCTATCTCGTTAACCGAGCCCTGCTCCAACAATGTGGCGGAATACAACGCTCTTTTGATTGGGATGCAATTCGCCGATGAGATTGGCGTTAAAAATCTCGAGGCTTACGGTGACTCTAAACTCATCCAAGTTCGCGGAGAGTACGAGGCCAGACATGAAGATCTAGTACCCTACTACAACGCGACAATTCACATGGCCGAAAGGTTTTCAAACTTCTACATCGACCATGTACCGCGCAGGCAAAATGCACATGCGGATGCACTCGCATCCCTCGCTGCTTCCTTAGCTCTTCCAGCTGGAGCAATGGAGAAAGTATTCGTCTATAGCCACGACCTATACTGTCCAAAAATTCCCCTCGGGACTGTCCAGGGTCAACGGGAGACCATCACGACAAGGAAACACTTGAAGTGTCGACCGCTTCAGGGCTTAAAGACTGGCGATTCCCCTACATTGATTTTGTCTTATACGGCATTCTGCCCGAAGACACCAAGGAGGCGGCCGCCATTCGGAGGAAAGCCCCCAAATTCTACTATAATGCGATTTCGCGAACATTGTATCGTCGATCGCATGACGGGATCCTGCTCCGATGCCTCTCATCAAAAGAAGCCCAAGGAGTATTGAAAGAAGCCCACGATGGTACTTGTGGAGCTCATCAACCTGGCCCGAAATTGGCACATCGACTCCAAAGGATGGGTTACTATTGGCCCAAGATGATTGCCGATGCTGTCGCTTATGCTAAGAGATGTTACGCCTGCCAAATGCACGGCGATTTCATCCATCAAGCACCAGGGTACCTCCACTCAACGACCTCTACTTGGCCGTTTGAAATGTGGGGGATGGACGTAGTTGGCCCTATCAGCCCACCATCATCGAAAGGACATCGGTTCATTCTAGCGATAACCGATTACTTCTCTAAGTGGGCCGAAGCTATCCCTTTGAAAGAGGTGAAATCTTCTAACGTGATCAAGTTCGTGAAACATCACGTTATTTACCGCTTCGGTGTGCCTCGGCGTATCATCCATGACAATGGACCCCAGTTCATCAGCCAGGCCTTCCAGAGATTCTGCGCGAAGTTCAGAATCCAGAGTGTGTCCTCAACGGCATACTATCCTGCTGCTAACGGTCTTGCAGAAGCCTTCAACAAGACTATTGCAAGCTTCTCAAAAGTTTGTCTCGAAAAGTCAACGAGACTGGGACGACAAGCTGGGTGAATGCTTATGGGCCTACCGCACAACGGTGCGAACCCCAACTAAAGCCACGCCATTTTCCTTGGTATACGGATGCGAAGCCGTCCTTCCATTGGAAATACAAATTCCCTCTCTACGCGTCGCCTTGACAGCGGAAATGACAACTAAGGAGAAGCATCAGCAGCGACTCCAGGAGTTGGAAGCCTTAGACGACAAGCGTTTGCAGGCCCAACAACAAATCGAGCTTTACCAAGCTCGTATCACCAGAGCCTTCAACAAGAAAGTCAAAGCGCGAACTTTCAAGAAAGGCGACCTTGTCTTAGCTGTCCGAAGACCCATGGTCATGACGCACAAGACAAAAGGAAAATTTCAGCCCAAATGGGAGGGACCATTTGTGGTAGAGTCAGTCTACTCGAATGGATCATATCGCCTCATAACTTCAAATGGCGATACACTCATGATGCCGATCAATGGCAAATTCTTAAAGAAGTACTATCCTTAATAGTACCCTTCTTCCGATTAAGTTAAAAGTACACCTCTGATCAAACATCCGACGCCCTCGACGGCTAAGGATAGAGGAAAATGTTGGCCTTTAAGCCCAACATAAGTCCTCGACAACTCACCATGCTGAGGGGAATAGCATGGCTAGCCCAACTCAAACGGTAGTTGGTAAAGGCATGTCAAACCCGTTGACAGCTGAGGATTTACTAAAAATCCTAAGGGACACGTTCCCATTTGATCCGACGCCCTCGACGGCTAAGGATAGAGGAAAATGTTGGCCTTTAAGCCCAACATAAGTCCTCGACAACTCATCATGCTGAGGGGAATAGCATGGCTAGCCCAACTCAAACGGTAGTTGGTAAAGGCATGTCAAACCCGTTGATAGCTGAGGGTTTGCTAAAAATCCTAAGAGGACTCGAGTCCACTCTTTCCTCCAAAGTCCCTTACCAATTCTCATCCATAGAATGGTAGGACCACAAAGTGCAATCATTACTACGTTAACACTATACCTCTGATAATGAATACCCTTTGTCGGTATAAACTTTGCTTGTTAACTCTGCATAGAGTAACAGACTCTCAAATTTGCCAAGTTAACACTATACCTCTGGCATTTCAAATTCCACTTGTCAATTCTCATCAATAGAATGACAGGTCCTCAAATTGCTCTTATCACGAGCCAATTCTTGTCAAGTTAACATTACACCTCTGACAAATTACTGTTTAAGTTAACATTACACCTCTAAGCAGTACATCGAGTGCCTGTCAAGTTAATATTACACCTCTGATAGTCACCTTTCTTTAGACTTCCGTATCGAAGCTGAAATGGACGATGCCAAGTTAACACTACACTTCTAGCATCCGAGTCATCGCTAAGTTCAACAATACACCTATGGCCATGACCTTTCCTCGACTTCTTCGTCTAAGTCGAGATGACCAATGCTAAGTTCAACATCACACCTCTAGCATTACCTCACTGTTAAGTTAAACATTACACCTATGACAGTGACATTCTGAGTTAAGTTAATATCACACCTCTGACTCACATCCTTGTCGAGTTAACACCACACTTCTGACAAGACTATCTCCAACCCGTTAAGTTAATATCACACCTCTAACGGTAAAAGCTTTACTAGATTCCCCACGAGTCTAGTTTCATTTGATATTCTCCCCAACCGAATATCAAATTCATTTTGGAGGCATTGTTGGTTAACATTACACCGATAAACAATGCTTCCATCAAATCCCCAGCTGATCTTAAATCAAGTTAATCCCAAATCCTTGATAAAAGTTCACCTTCTCTGGGGGTACACACTCTACTTGTCACTTTCTTTTATAAAGTGGCGGGTCCACCAAAATCATTCTTTTGCTTCTAAAACAAAACATTCAAGACAACAGAAAGAGGCAAAAGAAAAGTGTCACTTTTATTCATATCCAAACACATGAAAGTGATACAAAACGCTCTCTTATACAATAAGATTGAGTGTTACAATTAAGGAGTACAAAGAAGTCCCTCTCTCTCTCTGAGGCCGTACTCACTCCTTGAAGCCGCATCTGATCCTAAGTGCATGATATCTGAAGAAGTGGCGACTGTTGGAACCGGTTGCACTTTGATGCACGACGCCAACTTCGAAAGCGCCCTAGCTGACTAAGCCAAGAGCAATGGTGTTCTTGAGGTCCGGTGGCAACAGAAGGTCCTGCAACCCTTCGTTCAGGCGCGTCTCTTTCCCTAGCAGACCATCCAACAAACATGGAGTCACTCCTGGGGTGAGAGAGGAAGTTTAGGAGTCATCACAAAGGATGCTACCCTCCACTAGGTCCAGCGGCAGCAGAAAGTCCTGCATTCATCACCATCCCTTTCCCCAGCAGGCCATCCAACGGAATGTCCTTGATGTCACTTCTGGGGTAGGGAGAGGAAGAGGATCTCATCCGCCGCCGCAACCGCCGGACCACCTCGCCGATACTCAGCCTATCCGTCTCTTGCACCAGATCTGAAGAGACCTTGGCGAGGGTTGGGTCCTCGTCAGAGATGTAATATACTCTCTTATAGGTGACGAGGACCATAATATATTCTCTCATAGGTGAACGTTGAACGAGTTCGCCGACCGAAGTATTCTTCCAAGGGCCCAGCAAGCCTGCAAGGAACAAAAAGAGAGAATTAGAACAATCTGCAACTTAGTGTAAACAGAGAAAAACTAAGTCAGCAGAGGCAAACGCGGGAATGATCCACGCAGTCAGCCAAACGCGGGAATGATCCATGCAGTCTGCCAAGACGCAGGAATGACACGCGCAGCAAGCCAAACTGTTGCGTCAGCAGAGACAAACGCGAATCAAAACGCGGTCCCATTCTGTGCTTAGGTCAAAGAGCACAACGCCGAAAAGGCACAGACGCCGAAAATTGCCATCTCCATGAACAGGAGTTGCAAGGTGCGGGTCTGAAACCTTTTTTGGAAATCGTCCAAGGCATTGGCTATGAAACGCGCTAAGGCATTAGCCATAAAACGCGCCAACGCCAAGTGCCAAAGATTCCTGCACGCGCGTCCGGAGAAGTTCAGGTCCATGGTACAAATTCCAGAAGGAGTGCACCAATGCAGACTTCATGAGGGGGTCCAGATGACATGAAGCCAAGGTACAGGCCATAGTAAATCTAAAATGTCATGGTGAAACGAACGGCATACCCGTGGAGACCTCAGTCAAGAGTTGTACTCTCTGCACCAGGACGCAAACGCGGTCACAGGGCAAAGAGATGTTTTCTCCTAAAGAGACCAAACATGAGCTTAAAAGCCCTGGGTCATCTTCAGAGCCATCCTCATCCATGGAGACAATTGTCTGAGGAAGATGAAGGTTCTCAAAGCGCTCTCTCTTTCAAAAAACAAAGTAGTCCAAAGGCAGGATTGAAGGGAGAAGGGGCGCCCTATTTATAGGCAGCTCCTGATAATAGCGATTAATGGCCCCGTAATCTGAACCGCCGGCATTAATAACTGCACAACTGCCAAGATCCAATAAGGGCCGGACGCGTGTAACGCTGCTTCGAGAACCGCCGCTGGCGCTGATCTCCAACCGCCCGCACTGGTTTCTCGTTTAAGAGAATCAATACTCAAGCCCAATCAGCAGCCGACGCGTGGACAACTGCTTCGGGAAACAAAGCGGAAAATCCGCATCTGATATTTAAAGATCACACCAAATCCCTATGACAGGCTGTATGTAACGCCTGGGAGTTTACACCCAGACGCGGATTGAAGAACTATCCACACATCCGCGTCCCAGAAAGATGCCCGCTCGAGTCAAAGTCGCGTCCCCACAGAGAGCACTTAATCCATTTTTGAATTAAGGGAAAGGCACAAGGCTGCGTCTCCCGCGTCTGCCTGATCTGCTTCCTTCTTCGCAGAAGCAGATCCGCGTTATTCAGAGCCGCGTCTCCCTGAACGAATGCCGCGTCTCATGAAACAATGATGGCCGCGTCTCCCTATGGATTGATGCTGCGTCTTGTCAAAAGGACTTAGTCCTGCCTAAGTTCTCATGAACTAAGAACCGCGTCTCACCCTGTGATTGACGCTGCGTTCGGAGGCCGCGTTTTCACTCTATGCTGCATCTATGCTGCGTCTCATCAAGAAGACTTAGAGCCGACGCCGCGTCTCATTGAAAGAACTTAGTCTTACCTAAGTCTAGCATTCACAGCCAGGTGGATTCATCCACAGCAACGCAGAGAAGAAGGGGATAAAAAATTTTTTCATACTTTTATTTCAAAAATGATAAAAGTAGATACAAACACTCTTGGTGAGCAGAGTGTCCTCTTCTTTAAAAAAAAAGAGAGGGGAAAAAGAAAAGAAGGCTAAACGTCCTGGCTCGCCAAGGAACGGATTTGTTCCCTGAGATGATGCATCTTGATCTGACGCGCCTTCTCAGCCTCCACCATGGCTTGGACCCGCAGCTCCTCTTCAGATAGGAAGGGTTTTGCAGCCAGCTGCGCTCGCAGAGATTCCACCCTGGAAGAGTGTAGAGACAGACTCTCTTCAGCTCGCGCCTTAGCAGCTTGTTGCTCCTCAAGCTCCTCTTTGATGGTAACGAGCTTCTTCTCATTGAACGCAAGCACAGCTTCCGCCTTGGCAATGGTGTCCCGAGCCTTGGCAATGGTGTCACGAGCACTGATGATGACTTGCTCAGTGCTCTGCATGGTAAGCTCGGATTCCCTTGAATTGGCAGTTAGTTTTTGACATTCAGCCTGGGAATATTCAAGGCTGCGGGCCTCTGCAGCAATTTGTGCCTCCGCCTCCTGTCGCTCTTGTTCTTGAGCAGCTAGGAGCCTAGTCAGGGTGGCCTGGGCCTCACTAAAAGAGCCAGTATCTTCCAAGGACTCCAGCTCCTGCAGGTAGTCTCCCAGTTGCTCTACCACCTGCAGACACGCCTTGGCAAGTGAAGGGCCTCCGGTTAATTCAACGTTCACGGCCAGATTTTTAAGAAGCGTCTGGGCAAATTGGAACGAGCTGTTTCCACGTAAGATGAGATCAATACATGATCCCATCGAAGCGAAAAATTGCTGCACCATCTGACGTGCCAGTTCCCCCATGCCTTCACCACCTAGGAAGCTTCCCGACCCCTTTTCTGTCACAGGACAGGGGATATAAGGCGGATCTTCTCGCACAGAGTCGTGCTGGCCGTCGAGACGGCAAGAGCTAGACCGGCCGCTGACACTTCCGGAGGTACTACCTCTGCAGGAGCCTCCACGATCAATGAGGGAGTAGTAAGCACGACCTCCTCAGAAACCTCCACCGAGACCTGAGCTGTATGGCCTTCTGAAGGGTGCCAATCATCGGACCCTCCACCTGAACCCCCTCAGTCCTCTCTGCAAGTTATCGCGATGTTAGCCACAATGATAGAAGAGCTAAACATTTAAAGCATCAGAGCTGCCTTACCAGGTTGGAGGTCCGGAGACGTCAAATCCTGCGGAGCGGAAGTCTCCTTGGCTTCAGCAGTAATCTCCTCGCCTGGCAGAGTGAGAGCCTCCTCAGCCTCAGTGGTTACTTCCTCTTCTGCCAGAGTGGAAGGCTCCCCAGTTTCAACAGCTGCCCCCTTTGAGGGTATCTCAACAGCCGAGACCTCAATCCTCTCAGGCTGGGTCAACTCTTTCACCATCTCCTCGACACGCGAAGAGGTTGTAGCGTCGGCGTCTCCGGCTGGCCCTGCAGCGTGAAAGAAGAATGTTAAAACATCCTCTTCAATATGCAAAGAGAAAATTAGACAGAAGATGGGAAGAGTACCTTCAGTAGGGATAATCGCCAACGATGGTGCAGTCGATGGCTCGCCCCCAGATATTTCCTCCTCCGAGATGTGGAAGAATTTGCTCTGATCAGGAAGAGCGGGTTCATCGCCATAGTCGGTCTCGTCTTCAAAGGCGCTTTCCCCCGATATCGAAGAAGACGACAGCGCAACGCGAGGAAGCTCCGCAACAGGAGCCTTACCTCCAATTACCCCAGTGGTAGGACTAGGGTCGACTGCCCTAAGACTGGAAATGAAGATGCTAGGAGACCCCGGCTGCCGTGCCTCGTCTCTCCCATCATGAGCAGAAAAAGGCTCGGGTTGAACTGAGATGCCTGCAACCTCAACATCCCCTCCAGTCATTATGTCGACCTCCACTGACTCGTCATCTTCGGCGGCAGTGGACTCGTCAACAAGCTCCCCTTCCTCCACGGTCTTACTGCGCGACCTAGGAGCACGGACTAGGGTGGGAAAATCTTCATCTTCCGACGGTTCCTCAACCCTAACAGGGACGTCTTCAGGAGGAGCCTCAACTCCAGCAGAGATATCTCCGAATTGGGAGACTTCAGCTGTTAAGTCCCTCCGAACCTTCTTTGGGGCAGGCTCAGCAATAGAAGCAGAGCGTCGACTACGCTTGCTCGCCAACTGCTTAGACCTCCTTGCCCGCGGCTCCTCCCTCGTGGCTGGTGGCTCAGCCCTTATCGTTCGAGGCTCTGCCCTTGCCGGTCGCGGCTCCGCCCTCGCTGCTTGTGGCTCCTTCCTCGACCGTCTCTTGACCTCCTTATAAGCCTTCAGATACTGGTCGATAAGCTTCGAACGTTTACCGGACTCTGACCTGGCCTCGAGATGTGCATTGATGCTCTCAAGGCATGAAGACTCCGGAACAAGGTCTGGTGTCTGGCTGGCTTGGAAGTACCAAGCGCAGAAGCTGAAGCTCGTGCGGCACTTGGGCGTCTCGTTGGGTAGACGGAATGTTGCTCCCGTCCCTCCAGCCACACTGTAATACCAGGCCCGAGCACCCTCGAACAGGTTCCCTTCGAAGGCGAGCCGAGCATTGGGGTTCCCGACATAGAGTTGATCGTAGCCAAACTGTCGGGCAAAACGGTTCGGCATGTATGGCTCGATGGTGCAAGAAGTCCCTTGCCGGAACATCACATATCCCGGCCGGATGTTGATCAACCACCAGAAGATTCCCGCAGGCAGTTGTGTGAAGTCATCCCGACCAGCGATATCAGCGAACAACTCCCCGAAAGCCACACCAGGAACGTCTGGAAAGCAGCGGTTGAGCTGGTAGTTCGTGGCGCAGGAAAGACACTTCCTAATATAATACAGGTAGGTGTCACGCCACTCCGAACGTTCCAGCCGCTGCACAAATGGGATACGAACCGTGCCCCCACGCGCCGCCGTCATCAAAGAAGGGCAATGCATCACGTACCAAGCCATGAGGTACGTATAAGGCAGCTCAACCCGAGGGTTAGGGCGCTTCACCTTCGGATTCCCCTCTGAGTCGACATATGGCTTTCCATGGGGGTCAACAGTCTTCGGGGGCTCGCAGAAATTCTTGGCTAACGCCCGTAGCCCACTCTGAATACCGGCCACCACAGCCGGAAGAAGAGCTATGGGGCTGCCATGAGCCAGGAGCACCGACGGGTACACCACGTCGGCAACAATAACTTCGTGTGGCAGCGTGGGCACCACACAACGCTTCAACCACAGCATCAAGAAGCCCGCCAACAGTGCTCGACTAGAGATGGGGGTCCGGGCTTGATGATGAAAGCTTTCAAAAACCAAGTCAGGGTCGAAACCGTCCTCGTTCGACTCCGTGGTGTAGAAGCTGTTCGGAGCCTGATCAATCCTGTCTTCGATTTCCCTATCAGAGCTGGCAGCCAGTCGGGTTATCGGGAGGTCTTTATTGCTAACGTTGTTGAACAGATAACTAGCCCAAGACAACTGCTTGACTCCTCCTGATCTCCAGGTAGTTATCTGGCCGCAGATGTGGAAGTGGCACATCACCTCCCAGTAAGTCTCATATATTGCGGGAAACTCTTTTTCCAAAATGTGGAGCTCCTTAGTGGTAGGGACATATTCCTCATAAGGAATGTCCCCTGATGCCAGCCCCGAGACCTCATGCAGTTCGTGCAGTGCCAGGCCCATCTCTCCAACCGGGGTGAAGAATGTCCCCGTCAGAGAGTTATATCGCTCCAGGACTCCGAAGAAATTGTGAGAGCTCGGTGGGATACCCCACTGTACGGCCCTGATCGCCGGGTATAGTCCCACATGCTCTAGCAGCTCTTTAAGATCGGTGAGGACAAAACCCACCATCCTGCTCCACCAAATATTCCCCGTAGAATGGATCCACCCATGCGCACGGAACTCGGTAGGATAGTCACCCTCCACTTCCATAAACGAGTTAAGGAAGGTAGCAGCAAGCTGTGGTATCTCCCCGACCGGAATATTGGATTTGCGCGACGCGGGGAATAGGCCGACGGTTGACCTGTCATGACTATCATGGCGGTTTACCCTCTGGAAGCCAAAGTCACCAAGGGTGATTTCAGGGACAGATTGGGAAATGTCCCATTCCATCTTCCGAGGGATGGACATGTATTGGAAGTAGAACAACGGAACATCCTCTCCATATCCGGAAGAAACAATCGTCCATCCCCTATCTGATGGAGCCATTTGTAAGTTCCTTCAGACACACGACGACCGTCATCATGAATGCGATCTCCAAAGAAGAAGGCAGGCTTCTCCAGCGGAACGCGAGCATCCGTTGTGAATGCTGCATCGGTCATAAGCGCCCGAAAGGTCCTCCTGTCAACATTAGAGAGCCTCTCCCTGCGATCCGGTGACTGGTCAGCAGTCAATGGGACACTCATTCTTTGCACGAAGGTCAAGCTCTGGTCAGCACCACCTACATGTCCGA
Source organism: Agave tequilana (assembly GCA_038442645.1). Lineage (NCBI taxonomy): Eukaryota > Viridiplantae > Streptophyta > Magnoliopsida > Asparagales > Asparagaceae > Agave > Agave tequilana. The sequence continues at coordinate 83,406 of JAVJIF010014016.1, forward strand.
AATGGCGCGTCTTGACGAGTGGGCCAGAAACATGTCGCACTGCGAAAGAAAAGGACACAATCAGATACTTCATTAAAAGCAAGGAGAAATGCTGAAAAATGCTAAGTGTTCATGACCCAAACGCAGAAGAGATACTGGACGCAGAAGTTATCAAACCCGCGTCCAGACCTGCGAATCTGCGTCCAAACGCAGAAGAGATACTGGACGCAGAAGTTATCAAACCCGCGTCCAGACCTGCAAATCCGCGTCAAGTGGCACAAAACGCAAGGATCGAGTCCGCGTTTTGCAAACCAATACTTGCGAATTTCTCTAAGTACTTGGACTCAGACGCCAGATTCATCAAATCGGCAGCTGATGGCGCAAAACGCAAGGATCAAGTCCGCGTTCTGCAAACCAAGACCGCGTTCGAATCCTTCGCAACTAGAGATTTTCTAAGTGAAAGATCCGAAACGCAGAGTTTAACGACGCCAGGTCATCAAGCCTGCGCCCCGGTTATCATCTCAAGGACTGCGTCTGAGAATCAAACACGATTCTGTGTTAAGGGTTCTTAGGGTTCTATGAACTTGTTTTAATGGCGAAACCCACGCCGAAGAGGCATTTTACCTCTGAAAACAGCCTCCTGCGCAGAGGAAGCGTCTCTCTCAGCCTCGGCGACGGTCGCCCTTGAGGACGATGCACTCGGTTTCATCTTGGGGGCCATTAAAGTTCAAAAATCCGAGCGAGTTCGAAGATGAACAGAGAAGGAAATTCTTTCTTTTTTTTCAGCAAGTACGTTCGGAGAAGAGGATGCATCTCTCCAACTGTTGCCTTTTATAGGCACAGGGATTCGCGAAGATACGCGGCACGTGGCCCGGTAGACGCTGCAGCGAGTCACCGCTTGACGCGTGTAACCAAATCGTTTCTGAACGGAGAAGATCATGCGTCGCAACCCCGCCACGAGTCAGCAGTCGACACGTGGAGCAGTTCATTTAATGAACCAGGAAATCCGCGCGCCAAAAGGCGAAATTTCGCCGGTTCCCTAGACCAGCTGGCGGCGTAATCATGACATGGCACAGAATTCGCGCCCAAAGAACGCACCTCCTCGATGGACATGCCACGTCAGCCTCTCCATGAATGCATTTGGAAGGTCGCGTCTCTCTAAGAAATTCGCGTCCTTTCAGTCTGGCCAAGTATCGCGTCTACCTTCTGAAAATCAGTCGCGTCTCCAGTGCCAAAGGACGCACGATTACAGAAATCGCGCCTTTACAGCAGTACCATCTCTGCTTTTTGAAAAAGAACCTGCGTTTGGCCTCCTGCTTCTGCAAAATCAGTTCAACAGTACACTGACGCAAGCAGACGACCAACCACTCCTGGCTTAAAGCGCGCCAATGACAGACTAAAAAGCAATCGGAGAGGTTTAGACTGTGCATCTAAACACTCAACATGATCAACTCTGGGAGCTTCAAAGAGTTCAACAGTACACTCACGAAACTCCAGATAAGATCAAACCGAAGCATCAACAGTCTAGTCATGAAGGCGAACTCAGCTAGAGTCCAAAGTATTTCGAAATCCGTCCCAGTTAACTGCGGAATGTCAAAAACTTTGGAGGGGGTTCTGTAGGCTGTCTAAAAATCACCAAGACAAGCCACCAAAACACAGATCCAAGATCCAGGCGCAAGGCTAAATGTGACAATTAGACGCGAAAGATAGCCCGCGTCTCAGCATCAAGGCGCGTCAGCCCGAAGCCCGCGTCTCAGCATCAAGGCGCGTCAGCCCGAAGCCCGCGTCTCAGCATCAAGGCGCGTCAGACCGAAGCCCGCGTCTCAGCATCAAGGCGCGTCAGCCCGAAGCCCGCGTCTCAGCATCAAGGCGCGTCAGCCCGAAGCCCGCGTCTCAGCATCAAGGCGCGTCAGCCCGAAGCCCGCGCCTCAGCATCAAGACGCGTCAGATCGACACCCACGTCTCGGTTGCAACCACCCCGATGATGGCGCCATCCACCGCCCATGTAGCGGGGAAGTTGGCCCTCATCGTGGAGCACTTTTAGGGGCACGATCACCCCCTAAAAACCCTATAAATAGTCCCGTCACTATTGAAAGGAGGACGATTGACGACGAGAAGAAAAAAAAAAGACGACAATCAAAGGAGAGATCAACGACAGAGAGAGAGAAAACCCTTCAGCGAGCTTACTGAGTACTAGCCGCTCTTCGCCTACCTCCTCCTCTAGAGTTTTGGTAGACGGAGCTGAGTTACTCCCTCTACCGACCGAAGAGAAGATCCCCGACGGTCCGAACAGTCATCCGTCAACGGAGAACAAGATTCACTCTCCACCGCCACACGAAGAACCCAGCACTAACAAAGGGGGAATTCAAGACTCAATATTCCCCCTCCCTTGTAACCGGAAGATTAAGCCGGCTGTAATCTTTTCCATCTGATTCCAGGAAGCGTTACACCAGCCAACCCCTCTCCGTGTCAAACATCCCCGAGTTAAATTATCAATCACCTTGTCCATCATCTTCTTTCCCACATTTTGCTTCACATACTCCTTTTTCAGAACCATCAATTGAAAAAAATCAGAGTTGCAAAGAGTATGGAAGCCATGTTAGAGGCCCAAAAACAATTTGAAATCATGACGACCTCATTATATCCACAGAATTTCAAAAATTCATAAGTTCTTTTTCAGAACCACTAAAAGAACAATCATTGTTGAAAAGACTATGAAATTCGTGCAAGAGTCTGAACGACTAATTCAAAATATGGTTGACTTTCAATGTCCGCCAAATTTTCATATGATTCAAGAATCATATAATTTTGGAAATTAAGCTTCAATTTCATCATACCAACCTGAACTTGACCAAAATCAAATCCTTGATATTTTGATAAGTTATCCATTTCCTGAAATTGAACTGGAAGATGAATGTGAACCTGAGCTTCAATTTAGCGATTCGAGTCTAATTTTTTAATCAATATCAACTCCTATAGTGTTACCTAAACTAGGTAACATTCTTGAGCTAGTTTTAATTCTCATAATTCCTGAACTTGAATCAATCATTTCACCCATTCACTTCTGTGGATGAAAATTAGATTTAATTTCATTACATCCATTTGAACTTGCCCAAAATTTTGAGCATCATGTTGACATTTTGGCAAGCGAACCCTTTCCTGAGATTGAACTTGAGCATGAATGTGATCCTAATCTCTAAGTTGGTAATTTCATTTCCCTTTTTGATTCAATAATGACTTTGATATCTTTACCAGATATTTTCATATTCCGGAGTCAATATTGAATCGTGTATCAGTACACTGTGAAATTGAATCACCAATATTTTGTGATCACATTACGTTAATGGAGACAGTATGGGAACATCAATTCTTTGGTTTGAACTCCATTTTGAACAAATCTCGACTCTCACTTTTGAATCTCGACTTGACCAAAGTCACATTCCCGAGTCGGTATTTGTTCCTGCTTCATTTGAGGCCAAATAATTCATCTTCCACAATCACACTTCATTGCTGGACAAGGATGTTAAATAAAATGACTCAATAATTATTTTTGAAAATTGAAAATTGAAAATTGAATAGGGATAATTTTTTAAATAAAATCATGGGCTTCTACATTCTTTTAATGGGTCATATTAGAGAGGTCACTAGTGGGTTCCTTCGAGATCCACAATATTTGGATTGAGCCACATTTCATCGACCAATATAACCACCACTGGAACCACCACCATGAGGTAATTTTTTTCTCTCCATTTGTTTCATGCATATACACATTCACAATGCATTGAGAACAATGCATGAGATAAGTGTAGGGGGGTTTACTAACGAGGTTGTTCTAAATTTTCTTTCTTTTATACTTTTTTAAGAAAATATTTAGATTTTTTTTTGTATAGGAACTCTTTTCTTTTCTTTTTACAAAACTTAAATAAGAGAAATAGTGTTTATTTATTTTCAAGAAAGTTAAAAGAATCATATGAATTAAGTAGACCTAAAATTATGAATTTTTAAACTAAGTCAAAATATTAGATCTTGTTTCAATTTTAGGATAAGAAAGTAAGATTAAAAAGATAAATTGATCTTGAATTTTTTGCCTTAGATATATGCACTTCACACTTACACAATTTTTTAGAATTGAAACAAAGACTGAAAATGTCATGAAAAAATATAAAAATAAAAAAGATAATAAAATCACTTATTGAAGCTGGGTAGTTATACCTCAGGAAGCATGATTATTCAAGCCTAAAATGGTGAACAAAAATAAAATAATCTCCTTTAGTTTTGTGACCTTGTTTACTCGAGTCCTTAAGCCTGAGGGATGTTTTCTCATCTGGTTCCCTAAAACCATCAGGTTTGGGAGTAACCGCTAAAGGCTCACTATCCGGGTAAGCTAGAAAGCCAAAAAAAATTAAGGAAGAAAAAAATTTTGGCATGAAAGTTAGAGTCGACATCCCAAAAAAAAATCTTCACAGTTCACAAAGTGCATATTTTCTAAGAGTTTTTATGAAAGATCAAAGAATTGATTCAATTTTAAATTCTTATATTTAATTTATAACAAGATTTTGTATTTATACTTAGTTTAAGGAAGAATAATTTCTAGTTAACCTATGATCTTGGATCAATTAAATTTTTGCAAAAATATTTCAACACTTTTCTCTTTTTCAAAATGCGTTTTTCAAAATACTAACATTTGATTTCTTTCTTTATGGATTTTGTGGGTGTAATCTGCTGAAAACTCTCAGAAGACAAAATTTCCCCTCTAGGAGAAACTTAGAGGTTTAATGGCATGTTGCACATACTCAGTGTAATCCTGTCACCTGCGAAAGTGGTGTAATAATTTTCTTAGTTTATTTTTGCTCGGGACTAGCAAAAGATAAGTGTGGGGGTGTGATTAGTCTCCAAATTACATATTTCATACCACATTTTCACATTTATTCAATGTTAAATTCAGTTAATAATACCTCTCTTGTATGTTTCTTGGTCCATGACATGAAATGAAGAGGAAGCCCAAAATCCTATTCATTTGGTGATATTTAAACCCTACAAATATAGCCATTGACTTTTGAAAGATAGATCTGCCAAATCTTGTAGCGAATTTTGACAAAGCGACAGGAGGTATACGGAGTGTTGTGTAGCAAGAGACTGCACACCCTGGTGTGGCGCGCGCGACCCAGAAGGGCAGCAGAAACACAGGAAAAGCCGTATTTTCGTGGTCTTATGGTGGGGCCACGTGTCGAGGTTCGACGCGTGGCCCCATGACACCCCCCTGGTGCTCCCTTAGCTTATAAATATCCTAGGTTTCCATAATTTCTAAGGAGATGAGTTTTTAGGGTAGTTTTCTCCCATTCGTGTAATTTAATTGTTCTTCTTCTTCTTTTTTGTATTTTTTATTTTTGTAGATCATGTAATAGGAAAGAGAGTAATTCATAGGATAGAAGAGAAAGTTATTGTAATAGAGGGTGACACTCTATGAAAGGTTCTTCCTTTATCTCTATTTGTTTTCTTCTCTCTAACTCTTTACATGTTTAGCTAATTTTTTTCTCATGACAATTAACCACTAACCACTAACTTGCTTACTCCTTACTTGATAATCCACATGAATCTAATAGCCTCTACTTGGCCTTTTTTTTGCAAGAGCCATTGATGGCTCATGATGATGGATTCTAACGCTCTAACTTCTAACTCTCTAATAAGTTGCCATTACTTTATTCCATGCTTGCTCTAGTTAATTTTGATGGTTTAAGTGTAGCTTGTTCTTATTTATTGAGTTTGGATGTAAAAGTGATCTTATGGTCATGCTTTATAAAGCTCTTGAAACCAAGAACTAGTGATGGTTAATGATACATGTGAGCCAACTATCACTTAGAGGTTAGCATATGGTGGAGCCATTAGTAGTTAGTAGCATGGGTTTTCTTTGCTTTTTACTTTGTTTTAGAAATAATTTCAAAAATCACAAATATCTTCTCTTTAATGTTTCCATCTTTATTTCACCGTACACTTCTCTTTTCATTTTTTGTTTTCTTTTGTTTTCATTCTTTGTTTTCTTTTCTTTTCATCTTTGGAATATAGGAGAACCATTAACAAACACACATGAACATACCGATAAAGCTTCTATCGCTTTCCGTCCCTATGGATTCGACCCGTTTAGCCTTTATACTATAACGGAAGTATCGAGGAAGCCAAAGCATACACACTTTAACTCTTGATCAAAATGACACTTTTTGTGTAAGGTTTTCCCCAATCAAATTTGGCGAAGGCGGGGACGTAAAGTAGTGGCTCGAACCTCGAAACATATTCTTGTGTATGCATTTGGATCTTTCTCTTTCTTTATATCTTGCATTGTTATTACTTGCTTATATTCATATACATGCTTGATATAGTTTGTGTGCCCACACTTGTGTTCAACCAAGAGAGCTTTTAAAGTGCTTCAACTCTTAATCTAAAAGAATCTAAAGGAGTAGTTCCAGAGCCCTTCGCGGGAAATTCGGGCTCATTCTTAGTTACACATAGTGTGTTAGTAATTTAGTTTTAGTTCCGCATTATTTGGTATTAGATTAGCACAACACCTATTCACCCCCTCTAGGTGTACTTTCAATTGGTAGCAGAGCCTACGCTCCTAATATTCGATTTAACCACCTAGGAGTGTGATCTTTGGATTGCTAATCTAATCTAGATATGCTTTGCACACATATTTATACAAACTCATGGATTATCTTGCTCCACTTATGTTTGATACTTCTAATATAGATTTGTGAAAATTTAAAATGAGTTCATATTTAAAAACCCTAAGATTGCATGTTTATCTTACCACTACCAAGAAATCTTATCTTGGTAATGACAAGCATGTAAAAGCTAATGCACAAGCATTGATTGCACTTAGGCAATCACTTAACAAAGAACATTTATCTATGATTTCTCATTGTGATTCCGCTTTTGCATTGTGGAGCACATTGACCTCACTCAAGAAACAAGCTTCACATATTTTGGAGAGAGAGAGAGAGAGGCTATTGGGGATGAGCAAATGAACTACTGGTCCAAGGGAATGACTCCCTTAAGATAACTTGAGACACTCAACTAGATGATAGTGCTAGCTCTTCTAATGATCTTAATAGTAGTATGGATGCTCATTCTTTAAATGAAGAGTGATTAGTCTCTAATTTTGCATAATTTTTATCACATTCTCATATTTATTTGATGTAAAATTCTGTGAATAAAGCTTTGCTTGCTTAATCCTAGGTCCATGGTGTGCAAATGAAGAAGAAGACCGTAAATCACCATTTAATGGGTGATTACAGGCCTACCAAGTAGCCATTAACTTTCGAGTGAAAATTTTGTCAGCCCAGGGCATCAAATCTAGAAACCAGAAGATCTACCTGACAGGGGATAGACAGGACGACGCACTGCCCGAAGCCAGGCGCGTGTCGCCCTGGCATGGCCGCAGAAATGAGGCCTGGGCCGCATTTTCGCGGCCATGTGGGGGCGCGCTTGCCCGGGCTTTGGGCCAGGGGTTCGCCCCCCGGCCTCCTTTCCCCTGGTGCCTATAAATACCCCCCAGGGGTCCTCAATTAGGAGATATCCAGTGAATAGAGTTGTATTTGTTACTTTATTGTTAGGAATTGTAGTTGTTGTTTCTTTCTTCTTCTAGTTTTAGCTTTAGCCATTAGAGTGAAAGAGAGAGAGTGCGTAAGTGTTGTATTTGAAGGTGACAAGCTAATACAAGAAACTACTTCTCTTTCTTTTTTCAATTTACTTGTCTTTGCTATTTACTTTTACTTCCTTGTTATAGTGTAACTTCCTTTCTCTTTACCCCTTTTCTTTTGTTTTCTTGTAGTGTAACTCCTTTTCTCTTTATCCCTTTTCTTTTATTGTTTCTTTTACTACCATGTCTAACTAACTCCTCCATAGTATGGCTAACTAACTACTAACCAACTAATCTCTAACACTTGATTGATAACCCAAATGAGTCAATAGTGTCAAACAAGCCTTGTGCAAACGAGAGCTATGACATCTTAAGACGAGGGTTCTAACTCTAACTTACCTACAAGTATTAACTTTCTTATATTTCATGCTTAGTGGGTTTTTGATGATCTATAAATTGTATGCTTTACTTGTTGATATAAGTTAGAGATTTTTCTTTAACTTTGCCGATACCATTAATGCACTTGTGTCTTCCCTTATTCTCGCCTTCCATTGGATCTTGATAAGGGAATGTTCAAGTTTTTGTCGTGTAAAGCTAAGTTAAAGGAAGGACTTTCATTCGTTCCCAACGTGAATAGTTCCTACGCATAAAGATTTTACTTGCCTATGATCCATCGTGAGGCTACATCTTCAAGAAGTTAGGGATTAGTGGGAGCACATAGTAGAAAGTTAGCCATGCGCTTTTACTATTAAGAAAAATCCAACTTTACAAACCACCAAATCATTTTCAAACAATTCTTGAAGCTAACTTGTTTTCATTTTCCAATTCTTTATTTAAAACAAAGCACTTTCTTTTTTCTTGAACTTAAAAGCCACATCAAGCTTCCATCACTTTCCCTCCTTGTGGATACGACCCGTATAGTCACTTCGCTACTACAAAAAATCGCAAAAGCAGTAACATCAACCCACACTCTTTTTACTCATTCTTGTGCTTGCTTTTTGCCGATCAAATTTTGGCGCCGTTACCGGGAGGGAACGGTTTTGTTGTTCAATACTAAAGATTGTTCTTTATTTTTGTGTGCAGGAGAAGTACCAAGGAGCTCACTATCACAGGAAGCGAAAGTGGTGGCCAAAGATGTTGCATGAGGATTCATTTGCCCTCGGAAAAAATTCGTTAAAAGCGAGTTTTTCTGATTGAAGTACTAACAAACTCGTTTGCAGGGTTGCCGAAAGCCGCTAAAATTGCTTTCTAAATTTTTTAGTTCCATTGAATGCTTCACCCTATACATGCGTAATAAACTCACAGAAATTCACTTGTTGCTTAATTGAAATTTGGATTAGACTTTTGCATTTAGGGCACGTGTCTATTTCAATTCATTTCAATTTCTATTGAAGAGTGCTGGAGAAAAGGTACATGTGCATTCATATAGAATAGGACCAATATTTTGGAGTGATTTATCGCTTTGAGTGTTACCTTGTTGTGAATAAACTGCACACTTGCACAATTGACATTAAGGGCAAAATCCCAAATAAACGAGATAAGGTGAGGATTTCATCACCCTTCCATAGCCCAAAAACTATCTCCAAGTTCACTCACACTATCCCAAGCCTTAAGTAAAAATTGATAGACGTTCGCCCTAGGGACATCTCGGACTCACTGATTGGTTGCTAATGTTGCATATTTATGTTACATTTCCATACTTATTTTAGAATAAAAGCCTGCATTGTCCTAATTATTTGTCTAATTTATTTGCAGGCCCAATCCTTAAGGAGATGAAGAGAAATGAGCCAAAAGCCCACCAGAATTCTGAATTAAATCAGAATTAATTTGCACTCACAAATCAGGGCAAAATCATGAGGTTGAAACCGGTGAGAAGAATCCTCTCAGAATCGATCGGTTAAAGCTAAGAATCCAAGGTCATTTCGTCAGAATCCGGAGCTCAAACGACAAAACTAACAAAGGATAAAGCCAGAAGAAACCCCCGGAGAGACCCACCAACAGGGTGTGGCCATCTGGCCACACCCTGGCCGCGGAAACGCGGCCTGGGCCGCGTTTCCGCGGCTTTGTTGGGAGTTAGGGGGAGCGTTTGCTCCCCCGATCTCCCCGGGATTCTGGTTGTTGGGTTTTTGGCCTATAAAAGGGCAATTGTTGTGCTGAACTGGGACGCCAATGCAGATTAGGATTTAGCCTAGTTTTAATTCTTTATAGTTTAGGTTTTTTCTTTTCTTATTATGTAATTTGTATGTAACTTAGGGTAGAAGAAGATTCATGTAAGTAAGAGAGAGGGACTGATGTTGAGAGTGACACCGACGATGTACCCTACTCATTTCTTTCATTGTCTCAGCAAGTAATAAAGGTAAATGCTTTGTTTGTTTTCTATTCTGCTTTACTTTACATTTGTTTTGCTTTCCTCTTCCTCTTCTACTTTACCTTGGTTGTATTTGTTGAGTGTACAAGTGAATTCCAAAGCAAGTATAACTAAGCTACGTGAGAGCCAGCGATAGTTCATGAAGACGTTCTCCTCTTCCATGATCCGCATCACTTCGTTCTTCTTATGCTTGACGATATAATGTGCACGGGGACCGAGCTCGAGTTTATGATCTATGCGTTGAATGCCTCCGAAGCAAAAAGGTAGAACTTGCAAAAAGGTCTCCAAGTAAGTCATCAATCAACCTAGGTAAGTATCTCTTCACTTTTCTTTCTTTCTTTTCTTTCTTAGTTTAGATCACCAACAACTTCTTCCAAATCGTTTTCATTCTTCTTTCTACTTCATTGTACTAGTCGCTTTCTTTTGTTTTCTGAATTTTCCTCCTTCTTCATCTTCGATTTTCTTTTAACTTTAATATAACTTTCTTTTTCATTTTCATAACTTTAAAACAGAGAAGAACCTTCGTTTTTCTTCTTAACGATTTCAATAAAGAACTGTAACGCTTTCATCGCAACCCTCCTTGTGGATCACGACCCGCATAGCCACTTGCTATAGCGGAAGAATTGAGCACTTGCACATCTCCTTCCTTAAGTTCTATAATCTCGTATTTTGTGTGCAGGTTTGGCCTCAATCAAATTTTGGCGCCATTGCAGGGGAGGGTAAAACGGTTTTTTATTGAAATCTGAATTTTTATTGAAATTTTTTTTTAGAACTAAACGAATTTTTTCTCTGTTGCAGGTTACAGGGCAAGCAAGCAGGAAAATAAGTTTGCAGTGACATATAAGTAGTATTGGGCCTCTGCTCTAGAAAGCAGAGACCCATTGCCCTCTGAATTGCCGCGTTTCCAAGGCAAAAGCCGCGGATCCGCGGCAATAAAGTGCTGACTACTAACAAGTTTTTGCAGGGCTGCTAGCTTTGCAAATTCTAGTTTGCTGCAATTATTTATTTCTTAGATGCCATCACAAAAACCTGCTAATAATCAACAGTAAAGAGTTTGTTGCAAAAGTTAAAAATTGATTAGACGTTTGCATTTTAGGCACGTGTCTTTTCAATTCATTTATTTTTTTTACTGTTGAAGAGTGCTGGAGCAAGGTACGTATGCATTACATTTAGCATAGGACTCACTTTCTTGACTGATTTATATCGCTTTGAGTGAATCTTACATATCTTGTACACTTGCACAAATTGATCTTAAGGGCACTAACCCATTAACAAGATAAGGTGGGGATTTAATCACCCTTCCTTAGCCCAAAAATCACATTTCAAGCACTCACTAACCCAAGCCTAACTAAAATTGAGTAGACGTTGGCCCTAGGGACATCTCGGACTCAATTAGGAGATTATCCTAAGGGGAAAAATGTTGGAATCTAACTCCTGCAAAATCAGTGTCTAGGAAAGGGATTGAGGGCCGAAAGCCCGAAGGTTGGTGGTTATTTAATTAAGGAACGTCTTTGACGGAAAACCTCCCACCAACCTTGCCCTGACCTGGCTGATTAGCTTGTGGTTAAAGTCTACATTAGACCTCCCGTGGACAGTCTAACCAGTTAGGAGTCGTCTAGGTCCTAAGTCTACCCTAACTTAGGCTAGAATTTTTTCTTTTTTGTTTGTTTATTTGTTTGTTTTTCTTTGTTTGTATTCTATTGTGTGATATGGACTATAATAATAATTTTTTCAACTACAATAATAATCCATATTACACACGACTTCATTTTCGGATATTACCAACCCGGCATATCATAACTTTGACCAACCTAGTGTGCCGGATTGGTCTTATCCGAATCAATATGACGCATACCCCAATCTAATAACTATAATTTCTATAATGATTTCAACTCTTCACCGAGTCAGTGGGGATTCACCTCCCCCGAGCATAATTTCCAACCACCTCGCCCTCCTTCTCCACCCAGTCCACATTATGTTCAAGATTCATACTCAGTTCCACCCGTCCAAAATCGGAAACCATCAATTATGGAAATGAGTATGCGTGAGTCCAAACACAAATCCAAAATCTGATGGACTCACAATTTCACTACCACTTTCAAGACAATTCTTCATCTTTTCATCAAATAATGAACCTATCAACTATGAAAAGATGCTTGAAGTCATGACTCAGGCTCAAAACGCTCGTAATAGTGACATAGATATGATGGTCGAATCTCTACGTTCTCACTGTTGGACCAGTTCTGATGTCACTACCAATTCTGTTGGAGCCGAAGAGTCGTGTAGTTTTGGAAATCAAGATTCCATTTCAGCACAACCATTTGAACTTACCCAAACTCCAAATGATATTGATAGTTTGGCTAGTTTTCCTTTTCCTGAAATAGAACTTGAAAATGATTATGATCCTGAACCCCAACTTAGTGAGTCAATTCTATTTCCTGATTCGATTATGACTCCGGCATCTTCACCTGACTTCAATCTTTTCCCGGAGTCAACATTGGATCCTGTACCAATTCATAAAGAAATTGAATCACCCATCTTTGAGGATCATGTTGAACTTGACCAACTTTACAATTTTGAACATCCCATGGATAAATTGGCAAGTTCTCCATTTTTTGATATTGAACTCAATGAGATATGTGTCCTAAATTCTCACATATGTGATCCAGTTCAACTTTCTAAATCAATATTGACTCCTGTTTTATTACCAAACTTGAATAATATTCTAGAGTCAGTTTTGATTCCTCCACCTATCATTCCTGAACTGGAATCACCCAAATTAGGTCACATCCCATTGTTAGAAAATACATGTGGACTTGAGTTTCAACTTCTTGACTTGGACCCGCTTCTTGAACCAATTTCGACTCCTGAACCTTTACTTGACTTAAGTCACCTTCCTGAGTCGGTATTAGTTCCTGTCCTTCCTGAGCCCAAGTCAACCGTTCTATCATTTCATACTCCATTCTGGGACGAGGTGGTTGACAAATTTGACTCCGAAATCAATTATGGAATATGAAAATTAGATGGGGTTAAATATTTCATAAAGATCCTTCATGGATTTATCTTTTTAATGGGTTATATTAAAGATATTTCTGGTGGGTTCCTCCGAGACCCAAGAAAAGTTGATTGGGCCATGTTTCGTAGACCAATCAGGCCACCACCGGAACCACCACCTTAAGGTAACCATTTTCCTTTCCTTTCTTCTTTTTCATGCATCTATGCATTAATTCATACATTGAGGACAATGCATGAGATAGGTGTGGGGGAGGGTCTAACATAACTTTTCTTTTTCTTTAAAATAAAAAAAAATTAACATTTTTCTTTACTTTTAAAAAACTTTTTGAAAAATAGAAACAATATTTTGACTTATTTTTGTAAGAAATTAAGTTAATCTTAAGGAATAGAAAAATCCAAATTAGGATTTCTTATACTTGGTCAAAATAAGATTATTTGTTTGATTTATAGAGTTAGGAAGATAATTTGTCAAAGTAATTTAGTCTTGATCTTTACGTTGATGAAATATGCACACTTCATACACGTACACACTTAGGGTTCAAAACAAAGATTCTTATGCCTTATAAAAAATATATATATAAACAAATCTAATTATTGATTAGCTAGGTGCTTTGGCCTAAGAAAGCCTTAGTATTTATGCAAAAGATAATTAGATGAGTTTGAAAAAAAAAAAGAAAACAAGTCTAATTATTGATTAGCTAGGTGCTTTGGCCTAAGCAAGCCTTAGTATTTATGCGAAAGATGATTAGATAAGTTTGAAAAGAAAAATTCTCTGATTAAGCTGGATATTTGTGCCTAATAAAGCATAAGTATTCACGCCTAAAAGAGGTTCATATAATAAAATCCTTAGTTTTGCGGCCTTGTTTGCTCGAGTCCTTAAGTCCTTGGGGGTGTTTTCTCACCTGGTGCCCTAAGACCATTTGGTTTGGGAGTCATCGATTAAAGGCTCGTTACATGGGCAGATTAGAAAGCCTAATAAAACTAAGGAATAATACCACAAAAAAAAGTATATATATAAAAATAAATAAGGAATAAGAGTTAGAGTTAATGAACCCTTAGTCAAAATTTTCACATTCACAAGGTGCATATGACTTAGGGTAAAGTAATAGACTAGATGAGAAGCACAATTTGACTCCTTACTTTGATTGATAACAAATTTTTGAATAGAGACTAAGTTTAGGAATGAAAAATTCGGCTTTCCTATAACTTATAAATTGCTTAGATCTTACAATCATATTTCAAATATTTTTCTCTTTCAAAATGCTTTTCAAAAATACTAACTCTTTATTTCCCTTTCTTTATGGATTTTGTGGGTGTAATCCGCTGAAAACCCTCACGAGACAACACTCGTCCTCTAGGGGAAACCTAGAGGTTTAACGGCTTATTGCACATGCTCAGTGCAATCGCGTGACCTGCGAAAGTGGTCTAATAATCCCAGTATAATTTAGTTGTTTTGCTCGAGGACGAGCAAAAGATAGGTATGGGGGTGTGATTGGTTGCTAATGTTGCATATTTAATGTTACATTTCCATACTTATTTTAGAATAAAAGCCTGCATTATCCTAATTATTTGTCTAATTTATTTGTAGGCCCAATCCTTAAGGAAATGAAGAGAAATGAGCCCAAAAGCCCACCAGAATTCTGAATTAAATCAGAATTAATTCGCACGCACAAAATCTGGGCAAAATCATGAGGTTGAAACCGGTTGAGAAGAATCCTCTCAGAATCGATCGGTTAAAGCCAAGAATCCAAGGTCATTTCGTCAGAATCCGGAGCTCAAACGACAAAACCAACAAAGGATAAAGCCAGAAGAAACCCCCGGAGACCCACCAACAGGGTGTGGCCTTCTGGCCACACCCTAGCCGCGAAAACGCGGCTTGTTGGGGAGTTAGGGGGAGCGTTTGCTCCCCCGACCTCCCCGGGATTCTGGTTGTTGGGTTTTTGGCCTATAAAAGGGCAATTGTTGTGCTGAAATGGGACGCCAATGCAGATTAGGATTTAGCCTAGTTTTAATTCTTTATAGTTTAGGTTTTTTCTTTCTTATTATGTAATTTGTATGTAACTTAGGGTAGAAGAAGATTCATGTAAGTAAAAGAGAGGGGCTGATGTTGAGAGTGACACCGACGATGTACCCTACTCATTTCTTTCATTGTCTCAGCAAGTAATAAAGGTAAATGTTTTGTTTGTTTTCTATTCTGCTTTACTTTACATTTGTTTTGCTTTCCTCTTCCTCTTCTACTTTACCTTGGTTGTATTTGTTGAGTGTACAAGTGAATTCCAAAGCAAGTATAACTAAGCTACGTGAGAGCCAGCGATAGTTCATGAAGACGTTCTCCTCTTCCAAGATCCGCATCACTTCGTTCTTCTTATGCTTGACGATATAATGTGCACGGGGACCGAGCTCAAGTTTATGATCTATGCGTTGAACGCCTCCGAAGTAAAAAGGTAGAACTTGCAAAAAAGTCTCCAAGTAAGTCATCAATCAACCTAGGTAAGTATCTCTTCACTTTTCTTTCTTTCTTTTCTTTCTTAGTTTAGATCACCAACAACTTCTTCCAAATCGTTTTCATTCTTCTTTCCACTTCATTGTACATAGTCGCTTTCTTTTGTTTTCTGAATTTTCCACCTTCTTCATCTTCCATTTTCTTCTAACTTTAATATAACTTTCTTTTCATTTTCATAACTTTAAAACAGAGAAGAACCTTCGCTTTTCTTCTTAATGATTTCAATAAAGAACTGTAACGCTTCTATCGCAAACCCTCCTTGTGGATCACGACCCGCATAGCCACTTGCTATAGCGGAAGAATTGAGCACTTGCACATCTCCTTTCTTAAGTTCTATAATCTCGTATTTTGTGTGCAGGTTTGACCTCAATCACTCACTAAGAGGTTAACCGAGGTTGAAAATTACAAGAACTATACTCCTGTAAAATCAGTGTCTAAGGAAAGTGGATTGAGAGGCAAAGCCTCGAAAGCTCCGTGGTGTAGCGTAATTAAGGCCCGTGGCTCACACCCGGATACCTCCCCCCGAGCTTTGCCCTTTCCTGGCCGATTAGCTTGTAGTCAAGTTCCTGCAGCAACCTCCCCCGAAGAATCGACCAGTTAAGAGTCATCTAGGTCCAGGTACCTTAGACTAAGGCTTGGTGGTTGTTTTTCTTTCTTTTGTTTATTTTTTATTCTTTTTGATTGTTTGTTATTTTCACGTTGTTTGTGGTGTGCTGCATGCAAGAGTGGGTAAGAGATCATGTATCTTCCAGATTAACTAGAAATACTTCCTTACCCTTGCATCCAGAATCTGTGATGACATCACTTCAGGACAGATTTTACCCGATCAGAACTTCATTACCATCTTGTATAAAACTGCCTGAGGCAAATGGAAATAAGTTTGAATTAAAGCCTCAATTCATCAACACTCTCCCAAAGTTTTATGGTTTAGAATCAGAGAACGCATACTTCTTTGTTAGGGAATTTGAAGAAGTGTGCCTCATGATGCGTATACCCCAGCTAGGAGATGATGCCGTTAGGTTACGTTTCATCCCCTTTTCCCTAAAGGACCTAGCGAAGAAATGGTTGTACAGTTTGGCGATAGATTCTGTCACGACATGGGATGGTTTCGTCAAGGCCTTCTTGAAGAAATTCTACCCAATTCACAAAACTGCCCTCATTAGAAAGAACATCATGCAGTTCAGGCAAGAACCGAGCGAGTCATTTTGGAGATACTTTGAACGATTCAAGGATCTCCTAGCTCAGTACCCTCATCATGGTGCGGAGAAATGGCGTCAGTGCCAGATTCTCTACGATGGCTTAGATTATCAAACAAAAATCCTTCTAAAAACTATGTGTCAGGGAGGGTTCTTGCAAAAGGATGAGAAACAGGGCTGGGATTTATTTGAGGATTTAGCTGAGAAAATCATGCAAAGGGAGCCAGCCTCGGATAAACTAAGGAATTCACAATCTATAGCTTCAAGAGGAGGGCTCCTATTTCTAGAATCATCCATAGCTGCAGAAACTAAAATTGCAACCCTAATGAGGACAATAGAGGTCTAGAGACAAAAGAGCCAGCCAGTGTCAACCAAATCAACCCACCACCAATTCACAATCCGGGTTGTTTTTACTGTCATGCACCAAATCATGTCTTTGAAGAGTGCCCTATTTTCCATGCCCAGCAAGTGCCACCAGAACACCTGAACGCGGCTCACTCACGGCCGCCGCACAATCCCTACTCGCAAACGTACAATCAAGGTTGGAGGAATCACCCTAATTTCTCCTGGGCCTAGAACAATCCTCCTAGGCCTAATTTCTCCAATAATTTTCACTATCCTAGTCTTCCACCAAATTTTCCCAGTCAAGCTCCATCTTCCTCCTCTCAAAATTCACCAATGGAAAAGAAATTCAGTAAGTTAGAGGAAAGCATGGAAGCTGTTATGAAGTCCCAAACCGCTTTCATGTAAAACCAGGGACAAACGCTGAACAACCATTCACAGGCTATATCGAGATTGGAAATGCAGATGAACCAATTAGTTAGCTCCCTAAGTGAAAGACCAAAGGGTACTTTACCTAGTCAGTCGCTAGTTAACCCAAAAAACTCCAATCAAGCATATGAAATTCAGGATCTGTCGATCAACCAGTGCAATGCTGTTCACACACTCGATCTGGAAAGAAGATAGACAACAAGGTCTTCCAACAGAAAAGTCCAGTCCATCCTGATCCTACTCCAGCCTCCACCTCTGCTAGTTTCTCCCAAACTGCTCCTCAAACATCTGACAAGGACAAAGCTGCTGAACAAGTTCATAAGTCTGTAGCACACTTTCCTAATAGGCTTAGGAACAACAATAAGAATATGCATATGGAGAAGATGCTAGAGATGTTCAACCAGGTCAAATTGAATGTGCCTCTTCTTGACGCTATCCAACAAGTCCAAGCTTATGCCAAATTTCTTAAGGATATGTGTACGAAGAAGAGAAAGACAAGTGTGCCCAAGAAAGTATTCTTGGCAACCAATATAAGTGAAATTCTGTCTGGTCCCATTCCGGTGAAATACAAGGATCGCGGATGTCTCACAATTTCCTGCACCATAGGACAGACAGAGATTAGTAGAGCGCTTCTTGACCTTGGAGTAAGTATCAACTTGCTACCTCTCTCAGTATACCAGCAACTTGGTTGGGCGAGCTAAGCCCAACCCAAGTCACCATTCAGTTAGCTGACCGATCTGTGAAAATCTCCAAGGGGAATCATAGACGTCCTTATCTGGGTCGGGAATTTCATCTACCCCGTTGACTTCATTATGCTTGAGACCCAACCTGTGTCAAATCTACGGTCTCAAACTCCAGTCATCTTAGGACGCCCTTTCTTGCTACAGCAATGCCATAATCAACTGTAGGAACGGGTCCATGCGATTTTCCTTTGGAGATATGATGAAGGAAGTCAAAGTCCTCAATCTTGGAAGACAACCTAGGGATGTCAATGATTAGACTTTAAGGTCAATTCTATTGAAAATCTGACCAGTGAGCATGAGAAAAGGATGGAGATAGAAACAGAGACAGAGTTTGATCTGGAGGCTGAGGATTTTAATCTAGACCAGACCGTAGATTCAGCAGTAGACTGGACGTCAAGCCCAGGTGTACCTCATTATAGGATTGCAAGCCCGGAGATTGCCTCCAATGAAGCAACAGCTTTCCCAGAGCTAAAAGCCTTACCTGAACACCTCAAGTACGCCTACCTGGGAAGAAAAGACACCTTGCCAGTCATCATAGCATCCCACCTGACTGAGCAACAAGAGGACATCTTAATGTCTATTTTGAAAAGACATAGGGAAGCCATTGGATGGACGATGAAGGATATCAAAGGGATAAGTCCAGCCATAGTGCAACATAGAATCCATTTGACCGATGAATCAACCCCCAAGAGGGACCCATAACGTAGTCTTAACCCACTCATGCAAGAAGCAGTTAAAGATAAAATTTTGAAACTATTAGATAATCGGATCATTTATCCCATTTCTGATAGCCAATGGGTAGCCCTGTTCATGCAGTCCCAAAGAAAGCTGGCTTTACGGTGGCTAAAAATAAGCAAAAAGAGTTGGTGCAGACAAGACTGCCTACCAAGGTTCGTGTCGTAACGACTATAGAAAGTTGAATGCAGCCACCCGTAAAGACCACTTCCCATAAAAGAAGAAGAAGAAGAAGACTAAATAGAAGTACATACACATAAAAAACCTCGATTCGATTTCATAACAATCAAAGAAAAGAAAGAAAACCTTACACCATTATCACTATAGCTCAAGCTTCATTCTTGTTCTTCGATGAAAGTCGATCTCCTCTGAATTACATAAATGAAAATTACAATTACATAAAAAGAAAAAACCTAAACTAAGAAATGGAAAACTAGTCTAAAATCCTAACTCTGCCTTCACGTCCATTTTCAGTGCACATAATGGCCTTTTATAGGCAAAACCCTAACCACCAAGATCCCGGGGAGGTCGGGGGAGCAAACGCTTCCCCTAACTCCCAACAAAGCCGCGGAAACGCGGCCAAGCCGCGTTTCCGCGGCCAGGGTGTGGCCAGGTGGCCACACCCTGTTGGTGGGTCTCCCCGGTTTCTCCCTCTGACTTTATCTGGAGTTGGTTTGCAGTTTGGCTCCGAGATTCTGAAGAAATGGCCTTGGATTCTTGGCTTTAACCGATCGATCCTGAGAGGATTCTTCTCAACCAGTTTCCACCTCTTGATTTTGCCCTGATTTTGTGTGTGCGAATTAATTCTGATTTAATTCAGAATTCTGGTAGGCTTTTGGGCTCATTTCTCTTCATCTCCTTAAAGATTGGGCCTGCAAATAAATTAAACAAATAATTAGGACAATGCAGGCTTTTATTCTAAAATAAGTATGGAAATGTGACATTAAATATGCAAAATTAGCAACCAATCACACCCCCATACCTATCTTTTGCTCGTCCTCGAGCAAAACAACTAAATTATACTAAGGATTATTAGACCACTTTCGCAGGTTGCGCGATTGCACTGAACATGTGCAAGAAGCCGTTAAACCTCTAGGTTTCCCCTAGAGGACGAGTTTTGTCTCGTGAGGATTTTCAGCGGATTGCACCCATAAAATCCATAAAGAAAGGGAAATAAAGAGTTAGTATTTTCGAAAAGCATTTTGAAAGAGAAAAATATTTGAAATATGATTGTAAGATCTAAGCAATCTATAAGTTTTAGGAAAACCGAATTTTTCATTCCTAAACTTAGTCTCTACTCAAAAATTTGTTATCAATCAAAGTAAGGAGTCAAATTGTGCTTCTCATCTAGTCTATTGCTTTACCCTAAGTCATATGCACCTAGTGAATGTGAAAATTTTGACTAAGGGTTCATTAACTCTAACTCTTATGCCTTATTTATTTTATATATATACTTTTTTGTGGTATTATTCCTTAGTTTTATTAGGCTTTCTAATCTGCCCACGTAACGAGCCTTTAATCGATGACTCCCAAACCAAACGGTCTTAGGGCACCAGGTGAGAAAACACCCCCAAGGACTTAAGGACTCGAGCAAATAAGGCCACAAAACTAAGAATTTATTATATGAATCTCTTTTAGGCGTGAATACTTATGCTTTATTAGGCACAAATACCCAGCTTAATCAGAGGATTTTTCTTTTCAAACTTATCTAAACATCTTTCGCATAAATACCAAGGCTTGCTTAGGCCAAAGCACCTAGCTAGTCAATAATTAGACTTGTTTTTTTTTTAAACTCATCTAATTATCTTTACATAAATACTAAGGCTTTCTTAGGCCAAAGCACCTAGCTAATCAATAATTAGATTTGTTTATATATATATATTTTATAAGGCAAAAGAATCTTTGTTTTTGAACCCTAAGTGTGTAAGTGTATGAAGTGTGCATATTTCATCAAGGTAAAGTTCAAGACCAAATTACTTTGACAAATTATCTTCCTAACTCTAAAAATCAAACAAATAATCTTATTTTGACCAAGTATAAGAAATCCTAATTTGGATTTTCCTATTCCTTAAAATTAACTTAATTTCTTACAAAAATAAGTCAAAATATTGTTTCTGTTTTTCAAAAAGTTTTTAAAAATAAAGAAAAGTGTTAATTTTTTTTTTATTTTAAAGAAAAAGAAAAGTTATGTTAGACCCTCCCCCACACCTATCTCATGCATTGTCCTCAATGTATGAATTAATGCATAGATGCATGAAAAAGAAGAGAGGGAAGGAAAGGTTACCTTAAGGTGGTGGTTCCGGTGGTGGTCTAATTGGTCCACGAAACATGGCCCAATCAACTTTTCTTGGGTCTCGGAGGAACCCACCAGAAATTACTTTAATATAACCCACTAAAAAGATGTATCCATGAAGGATTTTTATTAAATATTTGACCCCATCTAATTTTCATATTCCATAACTAATTTCGGAGTCAAATTTGTCAACCACCTTGTCCCAGAATGGAGTATGAAATGATAGAACAGTTGACTTGAACTCAGGAAGGACAGGAACTAATACCGACTCAGGAAGGTGACTTAAGTCAAGTAAAGGTTCAGGAGTCGAAATAGGTTCAGAAATTGGGTCCAAGTCAAGAAGTTGAAACTCCAGTCCACATGTATTTTCCAACAATGGAATGTGACCTAATATGGGTGATTCCAGTTCAGGAATGATAGGTGGGGGAATCAAAACTGACTCTAGAATATTATTTAAGTTTGGTAATAAAACAGGAGTCAATATTGATTTAGAAAGTTGAACTGGATCACACATGTGAGAATCTAGGTCACATATCTCATTGAGTTCAATATCAAAAAATGGAGAACTTGCCAATTTATCCATGGGATTTTCAAAATTGTAAAGTTGGTCAAGTTCAACATGATCCTCAAAGATGGGTGATTCAATTTCTTTATGAATTGGTACAGGATCCAATTTTGACTCCGGGAAAAGATTGAAGTCAGGTGAACATACCGGAGTCATAATCGAATCAGGAAATAGAATTGAATCACTAAGTTGGGGTTCAGGATCATAATCGTTTTCAAGTTCTATTTCAGGAAAAGGTAAACTAGCCAAACTATCAATATCATTTGGAGTTTGGGTAAGTTCAAATGGTTGTGCTGAAATGGAATCTTGATTTCCAAAACTACATGACTCTTCGGCTATAACAGAATAGTTAGTGACATCAGGACGGTGGGAACGTAGAGATTCGACCATCATATCTATGTCACGATTACGAGTGTTTTGAGCCTGAGTCATAGCTTACAGCATCTTTTCATAGTTGATAGGTTCATTATTTTGATGAAAAGATGAAGAATTGTCTTGGAAATGGTAGTGAAATTGTGCGTCCATCAGATTTTTGGGATTTGTGTTTGGACTCACGCATACTCATTTCCATAATTGATGGTTTCCTATTTTGGACGGGTGGAACTGAGTATGAATCTTGAACATAATGTGGACTGGGTGGAGAAGGAGGGCAAGGTGGTTGGAAATTATGCTCGGGGGAGGTGAATCCCCACTGACTCGGTGAAGAGTTGAAATCATTATGGAAATTATAGTTATTAGATGGGGGGTATGGGTCATATTGATTCGGATAAGACCAATCCGGCACACTAGGTTGGTTAAAGTCATGATATGCCAGGTTGGTAATATCCGAAAATGAACTTGGTGTGTAATATGGATTATTAAAGTTGAAAGAATTATTATTATAAGCCATATCACACAATAGAATACACACAAAAAGAAAGATAAGCAAACAAATAAACAAACAAGAAAGAAAAAATGCTAACCTAAGTTAGGGTAGACCTAGACCTAGACGACTCCTAACTGGTTAGACTGTCCATGGGAGGTTTAATGTAGACTTTGACCACAAGCTAATCAGCCAGGTCAGGGCAAGGTTGGTGGGAGGTTTTCCGTCAAAAGACGTTCCTTAATTAAATAACCACCAACCTTCGGGCTTTCGGCCCTTAATCCCTTTCCTAGACACTGATTTGGCAAGAGTCAAGTTCCAACACCTTTCCCCCTTAGGATAATCTCCTAATTGAGTCCGAGATATCCCTAGGGCCAACGTCTACTCATTTTAAGTTAGGCTTGGGTTAGTGAGTGCTTGGAATGTGATTTTTGGCTAAGGAAGGGTGATTAAATCCCCACCTTATCTTGTTATGGGTTAGTGCCCTTAAAATAATTTTGTGCAAGTGTACAAGATATGTAAATAGGAATCACTTAAAGCGATCAAGAAGTGAGTCCTATGCTAAATGCAATGCATACGTACCTTGCTCCAACACTCTTCAACAGTAAAAAATAAAGGAATTAAAAAAAGACACGTGCCTAAAATGTAAATGTCTAATCAATTTCTTTTATCTTTTCAACAAATATTTTATTGTTGATTATTAGCAGGCTTATGTTATGGCATATAAAAAATTAAAGTTGCAGCAAACTAGAATTTGTAAACTAAGCAGCCTTGCAAAAAGCTGTTAGTAGTCAACTCGTCCTTGTCGCGGATCCGCGGCTTTTGCCGTGAAAACGCGGCAATTCAGAGGGCCCTTGGTCTCTGTTTTTTGGAGCAGAGGCCCAAGGCCACTTGTATGTCACTGCAATAATATTTTCTGCTTTTCTTACCCTGTAACCTGCAACAGAGAAGAAATTTGTTTAGTTCTAAAAAATTTGCAATAAAAATTCAGATTTTAATAAAAACCGTTTTACCCTCCCCGGCAACGGCGCCAAAATTTGATTGAGGCTAAACCTGCACAAAAAATACGATATTAAAGAACTTAAAACAAATATGTGCAAGTGCTCAATTCTTCCGCTATAGCAAGTGGCTATGCGGGTCGTGATCCATAAGGAGGGTTTGCGATGGAAGCTTTACGGTTCTTTATTGAAATCGTTAAGAAAATAAGCGAGAGTTCTTCTCTGTTTTTAAGTTAAGAAAAAGTGAAAGAATCATGTTATGTTAGAAGAGAATGAAAGATGAAGAAGGTGGAAAATCAGAAAACAATAAAAGCGACTATGTACAATGAAGTGGAAAGAAGAATGAAAACGATTTGGAAGAAGTGGTGTTTGTGATTTAATTTACAGAAATGAAAGAAAAGAAATAAAAACAATTGCTTACCTTCTTTTCGTCAAAAGCTTACCTTGAGTCTTCAGCGATGATTTTACCTTGAAGTTGAGGCATTCAGCGCATAGCCCATAAGATTTGAGTATTGGTCTTCGTTCACATTACATCATCAAGACTACTTCAAGAATGAAATGATACAGAGAGAGACTCTATTCCATCGTCATGAGCTATCGGTGGCACTCGCAATGGCAAGGCTCTTTCGATGCTTTTAGACTCACTTGGAAGACGATTGTACGAAAAAGAAAAGTAAAATAGAAAAGAAGAGAAGAAGAAGACTAAATAGAAGTACATACACATAAAAAACCTCGATTCGATTTCATAACAATCAAAGAAAAGAAAGAAAACCTTACACCATTGTCACTATAGCTCAAGCTTCATTCTTATTCTTCGATGAAAGTCGATCTCCTCTGAATTACATAAATGAAAATTACAATTACATAAAAAGAAAAACCTAAACTAAGAAATGGAAAACTAGTCTAAAATCCTAACTCTGCCTTCACGTCCATTTTCAGTGCACATAATGGCCTTTTATAGGCAAAACCCTAACCACCAAGATCCGGGGAGGTCGGGGGAGCAAACGCTCCCCCTAACTCCCAACAAAGCCGCGAAAACGCGGCCCAAGCCGCGTTTCCGCGGCCAGGGTGTGGCCAGGTGGCCACACCCTGTTGGTGGGTCTCCCCGGTTTCTCCCTGTGACTTTATCTGGAGTTGGTTTTGCAGTTTGGCTCCGAGATTCTGAAGAAATGGCCTTGGATTCTTGGCTTTAACCGATCGATCCTGAGAGGATTCTTCTCAACCGGTTTCCACCTCTTGATTTTGCCCTGATTTTGTGTGTGTGAATTAATTCTGATTTAATTCAGAATTCTGGTGGGCTTTTGGGCTCATTTCTCTTCATCTCCTTAAAGATTGGGCCTGCAAATAAATTAAACAAATAATTAGGACAATGCAGGCTTTTATTCTAAAATAAGTATGAAAATGTGACATTAAATATGCAAAATTAGCAACCAATCAGTTAGACTGTCCACAGGAGGTATAATGCAGACTTTGACATAAGCTAATCAGCCAGGTCAGGGCAAGATTGGTGGGAGGTATCCGCACAAAAGCGACGGGCCTAATTAAGCCAAACCACCAGCCTTCGGGGTTTCGCCCCTCAATCCCTTTCCTAGACACTGATTTGGCAGGAGTCAAATTCCAACACCTTCCCCCTTAGGATAATCTCCTAATTGAGTCCAAGAT